>PVJD01011098.1:0-48705 GCA_004026545.1 Mormoops blainvillei | reverse complement strand
AGGCTTTTTTGTTTTGCTTTCCATCCTGTGAATTTATATGAACAGCATTTCTATAGAAAGGATTCAATAGCCAGTCACAAAAATTAAAATTTGAATAAAAGAAAGCACTTGTTAATGAGTTTCATTTTTGTTATATTCTGGATGAAAAACCTGATTTGAATATTTATTATAGGAGGCAAATTTTCTCAAGTCATTTCAAGGTCTTACACAGAACATAATATACATATTTTTCTCCATTTCGGTTGAAAAGTGTACTTAACTGGCAAAGGTTGTAAAGTTATTTGTAGGAAATGCTAGATGATTTTTATATTATTTAAATACATTTCATCAATCCTAAACCTGAAAATGTGTATTAAATTTTCTTTCAACATATTCATTCATGGTTCTTATTAAACTCTAAACTTAGTGGGTTTGGCTGTGTAACCCACACCATCTCAAAGCTGTCCTGGCACTTTTTCTTGGAAATAGCGAAACTACATTTGTGCAGCTCGCACCCCTGGTTTATACTACAGGTGGTCCAAACACCTGTAGTCATCAGCCAAATTTAAAGCAGCCCCAACTTAAAGTACTCACTGCCACCAGAGACAAGTCAAAATGTTTCCAAGCGATAACACTTTCATTCTATTCTTTAAATAATCCCCACAAATAATTATTCAAGATAAATTAGTAGCTAATGATCAAAAAGACCTAACTACACAAGAAATTAAGACATCATGACCAAGAATAAGAAAAAATAAATTGGAACAATATACTTAAAACTCTTTATTCATGGGAATTATCCAACATATATGATTCAGCAATATTACTCTAAATAAATTAATTTTAAAAATATGAAAATCTGGGACTTACTTAAAATGACTTAGCAGACTTGTGAGAGAAACAAATATAACTTCTAAAAGGAAAAAAGTTAAAAAATTAAATTAAATCTAAAAAAAAAATGCTTTAAAATAGCCGTAACAGAAGAATTAGTTAGTAGATAGAAGAATATATCAAAATAAATTATATACGATGCAGCTGAGAAGGCAAAGAAGTCAAAATATGAAATAATAAATAGAATACATGGAACATAATATATAAGAAGATCAAATAGAGTCTATTTGCATTTCCAGAAGAAGAGCAAAGACAGAAAATACGGTGAGTTCATTAGAAGAGGTAAAGACCGAAGATTTATTTTTGAAACCCCCCGTACCACAGACACTGATGACATCAGCGAGGCATTTGGAGGTAAGAGTAGACACTGCGGTTGTTCACAGCTATTCTCCCCCTCTAGTACTTTCCATACTTGCAGTGATGTGACCATGGGAGCATGGTATTGAGTGTGTCCTTTCCAGAAAGTAACACAAGTGAGTGCTTAGTCCAACTTCCCTTCTCTTTGTCATAAGTTAGAGGGGAAAAGTGTGGGAGTGGAGCCCCCTTCACTGTGGACCTCAGGCAGCTGCGCTGGACAGGCAGAGTGAGCATGGCAGAGACGTTTGTTGGTTTAAAACCTAGGCATCGGGGAGGTTTCCGCTCAGCAAATCTAAATAAGCATTGCTGCAACATGAAGTTAGAAAGCAAATCACTGCAGCCCTGTGCAGCATGGCTCAGTTGGTTGGAGCACCGTCCTGTAAACCGAAAGGCTGCGGGTTCAGTCCCCAGTCAGGGCACAAAGAGAGGCCAACGATCAATGTTTCTCTCTCGCGTCAGTGTCTCTCCCCCTCTCTCCCTCTTTCCCCCTCTCTAAAATCAATAAGCATGTTCTCAAGGGAGGATTAAAAAACAAAGTCACTGGAACAAAAGTGGCTATCGGGACATGTAAGTGCGAGCACAACCCAATCCGAGGTCAGTGGGTTATTTAATGGACGGCAGCGCTGCAATTGACTTCGTATCTAGACCTTCATAGTGCCCTTTACGCCACAGACAAATTGGGCCACGTGCTAAAATAAACTTTCAGTGGCTGAATGTTAAAAAAGAAATGGAAAAAGTTAATGCAAACAGAAAACCTAGCAGACCACAATATGGGTCAAAGAGATTCTTTTCTGAAGCAAGGCTTGAAACAAACATCTTCTGAAAAAAATCATCATATAGGAGTATAGAAAAATTCAAACCTTTATATAACAAAAAATACCATTAAAATGCTAGTAGGCAAACATGTGACGGGGAGAAATTTTGGTATGCAGATGGTAATGTGTTGCTAATTATAATATAAAATGAACTTCTACAAATTTGCAAGAAGGGAACAAATAATACGATGAAAATTAAACATAATAAACAGAAGGGCAAATTTGCAGTCCATGAAACATATGAAAAGATTAAATTCACTAGTAATCAAATGAAAGTAACAATAACAATAATATACCACTTTGTAAACTAAAAATATGTAAGATATCAAACCTGTTTTTAGTAGTTATATGTGGTTAAGAAACTTTACAACATTTCTGATGAAAAAGAAAAGTGATACTAGTCTTATTTAAAGAAAGTATTTAAAGAACGTAGTCTGGAAACATCTATCATATATATATATAATATATATTTTGATAACAAAATCTCACTCTATTTGGCCCATAGAAATCAATTACTAGTCCATAAGATGGTTCCTTCCAGCTTCATCTGAGCAGGGAAAGTACAGGCAAACAAACTACAGATACGCTCCTGTGCGTCCGTCTACAGGGAGGAGGGGACAGGGCGAGGGGGAGGGAAAAAGTGAGCCGTGGATGCTGTTATATACGATATCATATACAATATGAATGCTAAGAGCAATTTCCATGAAAATAATGGAGAGAGTCGTGATGCAAAATTACTCTGTAACACAGCCCATTTTTATAACCCATAAATCCCCCACGCCCCTGCGTGCATACCCGGCAGCTTCCCGTCATCAGGCCTGGGCGTGAGGACCTGGGTGAGCCTCGTTTCTGGGGGTTGAGGCCTCAGGAGGAGCAGGGCGGCCCAGGATGAGACATGTCGTCATCAGCACAGGCCGCCAGAGCCCCAGCCCGTCCGCTCCAGGTGCTGCTTCCTCCACAGGAGTGACGGGGCCGCGGGGGCCACACAGCGGTCTCCAGAATTGTCCCTGGGAAGCTCTGCTCCAGAGCGTCCTGCCCCGGCTGCTTGGGGGTCGCCCCGCACTTGCTCATGGTGCTTGCCGACCTCTGTAGTTATCACAGGGTCCCGGGGGTGGGGGAGAGGAAAAGGTAGAAAAACCCATTTTGGTTGTTCATGGGGATCATGGGCTAGCGCAGGAGAGGATAGGAGACACCCAGTGATAAAGGAGAAGGAATGACGACAAGAGAAACTAGGACACTGAGAAAGAACACATATCGATGCAGTACTCACCCGTATGGCTGTGAAATTCCCACCTGGGTGGGCATCGAAATACGAGGGCAATGCGGGGCATCCCATTAAACATTTCCTAAATGGGCTAAAACAGACCAAGATACAACCTAGCCAATCATGACCTACTTCACTTCATGTTATAAAACCTGAGTTGTAATTTATAGTAATTGATAGGCATGTGAAATTATAATACTTAAAGAATATTAAAAGGTATAAGCAAGGAGTAGATGAAAATAATTTAAAATATTTATGCTGCTTAGATTTAATTTAAATTTTAACTTGTCTTATAAAGAAAGCAATACCATGCATTTTTTAAAAATAAGAAAACAAAAGAATGAAAGTAGATAGTCAATCACATGTGTGTAAACTGTGTAAACTTTTTCTATATATAATTATTCTTTAAATTGCAATCATGCTGTATACACTGTTTCGTAATTTGTTTTCCTCTGCTCCATTTACCAGCTTTATTTTTATCAAAACATTTATTATCTGAAAGTACCTTGGACTCACTAGAAGACTGACCTGCCTTGTTTGTTGATTTACTAATAGTACTGGAAGAGTTCCTCATGCAAAGCAGGTGGTGAATAAATGCCAATTATAAAAAAATCTCTTTGTTATTTAATTTGCTACATGTGGCTTAGTGGGTAAAGGGCACACCACTCTATAGAAGTTATCATATAAAGTAACATTACTGTTATGAGGAGTGGTTTACATTTCATTTTCTTTTCAAAGTTTTCACAGTTCGAAACCATGCCACGCATGTTGCAGCTGATCCTGGCACACGACCTCGGGCATTTCCTTGACTTAAATTTCTACACATGAGATTGGCGGGTCAAAGTAAAATGTGGCGGGTCACATTTGAAATGTTTTCATGTACTTTGCCAAATGGAGATTTACAGCTGTTTTTTTCCTTCCTTTTACAGTTCTGCAGGAGGCAGTCTTGAGCTCCGCCAACTCTGAGCATTAACATTCACCACAGCCAGTCTGAAAGATGAAAAATGTCTCTCGTCGTGTTTTTATTTGCATTTCCTAGATAATTAAGAAGTCTGGGCTTTATCATAGTAATTTATGAACTACTTTTTCATATCTTTTGCCATTTTTAATGGAGTCATTGTCTTTTTCTTGCTGAATTTTGAGGGTTTTCAAATAATAAAATCATTAATCATTTGCCTGTCACATTATAAATATTCTTCTCAGTTTTTAATTTGCCTTTTATGCACACTGATAATTTTCTAATAATATCCAAACTTAGTTTTTCAATTTCTATCTCCCCAAGTCATCAGATTATGCCAAGAATCTCAAGTAAGTTTAAAATAATTCCATTTATTACCTAATTTTTGGTGTATTTCTTGCATATTTTTTTGAATTGACATCTTTTCCTAAGTGCATTTTAGAGGTGTGGATTCCCACGAAGCGTTTGGAAAAAATCACTCACGACACATAATTGTGAACCAACACAGAGAGGTGCTGACTGAACCCTGTGGGTAGGAAACGCTGTGGTTTAAATTACGCCTGACGTCTTACTGAGTTGTACAGTCAAAACCTACGTCGTTTTATTGACCAACGTCACCCCAATAAATTCAATAAAAATAAACTAATTAATTAAAAAATAAAGGCCTCAAAAAGATAAAATAAACGTTATCTGTGAGAAGTGTTGATTTATAGTGCACGCAGACCAGGAAGCAGGTATCCAGCGACCGGTTCACGTGGACTGGATTACTGACGGTGGCCTTTCCTTCCAACTGTTAATTAAAGTGTTAATGACGTCGGAGATCTGCCTACAGAATCTAAGGGTGATACCAGGCTGAAGTGGGGATCAAATGTACTTCAACCGCGAGATTTCAAAAAGATTCCCATAGACTGTGCCACGAAGTGATCATTGAGCCCGTGTGATTCCACTCCAGGGACAGTGCGCGTTCCCCCGCCCTGCCTCCCCGTGCGCAAGGCGGGCGTCCCGCAGCGCCGAGTGAAGGAGGCCACCGAGGGAACCACTGCGAGGCTGGCGTCGGACTCCGACCGGACCTGTGCAAGGGGGAGAGCTCCGGGGGACCCGTGAGCTCCGAAGGAGGAGCGGGAGGAGCGTCTCCACGTGTGGCAGGTCACAAACACGCCCTGTCCATGATGTGTGAGCCACGTGAGAGAGAATTTGCCTTGGATGAACCTTAGGTCTTGTCCAGGTTAATGCTCGGAGCAGAAGGATGTCCTCTGTCGGTGGGTGGCCCGCAAAAGGCCAAGGGACACAGCCGGAGATCCCAGTGGGTTGGGGGAAGGAGGCTCAAGGCGAGAGCTCTGTAGCCACAGGAAGGTCCCGGAAAAACTCACAAATGTGTTCAATGACTTTGAGTTCATCGTCCATGCGTCAGGTCTGGACAGAGGCACCTTTGAATGTCCTGGGAGTTCCCAGGACTGTACCAGTAAAATCAAGTATTTCCAGCCCTTTTACCACTTTATTTCATGCCCCCATCCCTAACCTTGGAAAAATGAGCCAACAGTCTTCACGAAGGAGGGGAAGCAGGGCGCGCCCTGCCCCGCTCAGCCGCGGCTTCGCCCGCCAGATTTCATTTCCAGTTCATTTGCATTTTTTCTTTTTTACAAGAATTAGACATTTAAATTGTGAAAATTACGGAACTGAGATGAGGCGTAAAAGGGTGAAACTTTTTGGAAAACTTTCTGCCACTAGAAGGGAACTGAAAATGTACTGCCTCTGGCCCAACTTTTATTCACATGCAGGAGACAAATTTGTTCTACAGAGTAGATTTGAACGCTCATGGGAGAAAAAACAAATGGTTTCTGATCCAGTGGCGACCCATTTCTTCAACATGGTGGATAGAATTATAGCTAAGGATGCAAATCACTAAGAATATATCACAGAAGAAGACTTTTAAAGCTGTTCTAAGGCTGGACACCTCGTTAGGTAAAAATAAAAGGAACTTGACGATGTCCATGGCTGTGTTCACTCAGCTTCGGGGATTCAACTGTATTATTATGGCTTGCGTATATTTCTGTTTATCTGCTCAAATATAATCTACAAAACCTTGTCTTTAAAAAGCTCTAGTTTGGCAAGTCCACTTGGGAACGACTTCATGAATTTCCCCTCTCTAAAGGGCGGCAGATCTTAACTGCCAAGGAGCATGTGTGCCTGGGGAGAGCGGACAGTTCCGGACCCATGAACACAGGACAGACGCCAGGACCGACGGGCAGCTGAGAGCCCAGCTCTCACACTTGTCCCCTTCCTGATGCTGAGAAGTGTCTGCAAGTCTCACCGTAGATTTGTCATTGTTACGGGATTTCTATTCCAAAAAGAGTACAAAAATGTAATTAAGGTTTTAATGAAGAGTCGCACTGGCAAATTTTTCCCAAATGATACCTGGTAATGAAGTGAAACCTTTTCCCGAATGAAATTCCAGGCGTACCTGCCCCAGTGACTAGGCAGTCTCTGTCATCTGATGCTTCTCTTGGTCTCTCGTCACTGAGCGCCACCAGAGTCCAGACCGCCAGTCTGCGCCCAGAGAGCAGTGCCGCAGGCACAGCGAGGGAAGGGGAGAGGGGGGAGGGGCCGGAAAGGAGCAGGGTCCATCGGAGTGCCTGTCAGCCAGCCTCTCTCCCACTGGGCGACAGGCACCAGCAAGCTGCCGGGGATGGGGAGGCTGCTGAGACAGGAGATGGGCCGAGGGCACCTAAGCAGCCGGACCCTTGACGACTTGAAGGGAATGTTCCTGGCGTAGAGAGACAACGTCAGTGTCACCATGTGCTCGTATATCAAGTCATAATGTATCTACATTAAAAGTATTTAAGTTTTATTTAAAAATAAATAGGTGAAAAGGAAAGCACAAAAGAATTTGAAATTAAGAAACAAAAGTCTTTGAGCTTGCGAGTAAAATTCACATTTTTTGGAAACAAGCATCGAGCAACGTGAGCTTAAAAACTTCGCAGCAGTTACAGTTTCCTGATAAGATTGGTGATAACGTTGATGTGTATTTTTAAAAAAATATTGTCCAATAAAATTAGTTAACATTTGAAAAATCTATCAATTCAATGCAACAGTATTTTCTAAGTGACCAAAATTAGGCTTGGAAAATGTCTATTGAAAAGGCAAGATAGACCAATATTAAGTAGAAAAATAAACTGGAAGTTTATTATACTGTTTTACGATTCTACATTGCAATAAAGTTTGAAAACGACCATTTGTTGAATTTTGGTGTACTATCAGGGAAGAATATCCACTATTATTCAGAAAAGTGGTGAAAAGTGCCCCCTTTCTTTTCAGCCACATATCTGTCTGAGACCAGGTTTTCCCTTGAAACTTCACCTACAATCACGTATTGCAGTGGCTTGAATTCAGAAGCAGCCTGGGATCCCTTACACCAGAGAGTAGCAGGTTTCATCGGTGAAGTGATGTCCCTCCTTTCACTGCCTTTGCTTTTTGTTTTGAAATGAGTAGCCATTTTCATGAAATATGGTGTTTTATGTTAACAGACAATAGGTTAATATTGTTCTTTTTAAAAAATGGATTAATAATTTTAAAATGTGTTTTAATTTATAATGCAGTAAATATTGACAGATGTAACCCACATAGAGATTTCTTGTGTTCTTAATAACTTTTAAGAGTATGAAAGAGTACTGAGAATAAAATATTTGAAAAGAATAATAATAACCTCAGACTTCTCTAGCTAACTGAAAACGTAAGAAAGCGGCCTCTCTTCAAGACGTCCTTCCCCAATTCTCCTCAGTTTCTTCCAAATTCCCCTCAGGTCTCCATCTCCTCCTGCAGAAAGGCCTCTCGGATTCATCTTCTTCCAGACCATGAAAGCTGTTCTCTTATGTGGTTCTATATATTATTTATAAATTAAATAATGATGCTTATCATACTGCACTTTAAATATTGCTGCTCTTAACTGTCTGCCCCATGGGACAGACGGAAGCTGGGGGTCACTGCCCCGTTTTCCTTGGGGACGAGGATTAGACATTTCCTCTCCCTATATAATCAGCCTCCCAGTGCTTGACTATGACCAATGCTTCAAAAGACGTCATAAAAAAATGGGTCTGATTTTTGTGCCGTCTCCCAATAGTTTAAGAATGTCGATGGGTATGTTACACTCAAGGTACCTACCTTTCCCTCACCAGAGCTCTCTTTACCGGGAGACTGTGGTTGTCACAGTGTATTTCCAGTGTCACCTATGGTAATAAACATGTGTCAAAAAGGCACATTCTCTGGAGCCTTATACCAACTGACATGTTGACAGTTTTCTGGAATACTGTGTAATAAGCAAGATCTTTTTTTATCGGTGCTTCTCCAGTGCTGCTTGCAAGGGCCCGCCCTGTAACTTCAGGCACGTTCTCTTGGCCCGAAGACCATAGAATCTGGCCTTTCCAGCTTTTGCCTACCCTCACCTGCCGTTTCATTTTCCTCATCTTATTTTTTTACCTCCTCCTCCTTACCTCAGCTCACCAGGGGCTGAGATCCTGGAAGGGCCATTTAAATGCCTTAATAAACAAATTCTTCTTATCACACCTGTGGCAGTGACAGTGTGCCCACTGTATCGACAACGACCCAGAAGCTCCATCTCAGAGAAGTCGCCCTTCACTGAGTGCTGTAAACAGTGTCACTGTGGGCAGCATGCACGGCAGCCACGTCAGTGGAGCAGACACAGGCTCTGAGGACCACAGGGGTGGCTTCGGCGCTGACACCTGTCACCGTTAGGGCCTGCCTCTTGGGTGGCTGAATTTCTTGCCCAAAATGAGCCATCCTGTCTCCCGCTGCTGCCTGGAACACAGAGGCATGCGTGCTGCTCCAACACTGTCTGAAGACGTGATCCTTTGTGTCACTGTGCCAGTTTTCAATGCTTGCTTCCTGCGGTGACCCTACTTCATTTGAAATGCTCAACAGTTGCTCAAATGTCTTGCTGTCAGTCATCCCGTAGACATGCCTGTATCAGGATGCTTGGCTTCATTGCTTCAAGATGCCCTCATTATTAATCTTCTGTTGCCATTTCTTATAAGGCTGCATGTGTAAGTGACTCTGATAGAACTTCTTAGAAGCTGAAGGTCACGTCAAGACACATTCAAGCCTTGTACTCGAAAAAGGTTAAAAAGACCACTTATCTTTAGATACTTTCACATGAGAGTCCCTCTCGGTCTAATGTCTCAAGAATAATAGATATTGAAGATCCTTTAATATATGTTTTCCGTTTCTGAGATCACTTGTTGCCTAAGTGATCAAAGAAAAAACGAGTGTCATTTCATAGTTTCTTTAAAACTGAAGGGTCAGGGAACTTTAGGGCTGAGAGGAATGTGTTACTGACTCTGATCTCCCACTCCCACTCCAAAAAAATAAATGTATTTATATAAACATATAAAATAATTTTACATTTGTCAAAATGTATAACTATGATATATTCTAAGATTTTTTCATGGTTTTTATGGGGATATTTCTATTTCTTCCAGTAATACTTTTATATTTCCTCCTGGGCACTCAGGTACTATATGAAGATTTTTCAGTGTTACGTTGTCCCTCAGCTCAGCCCGCACTGCATGTGTGACCGTGCACGCATGTAATAAATAGCATATGGCCGAGAAGAGGAAGCATGACTCCCTTCTGCTCTATTTGAAAGGCAACTTACTCGTTTCCCCAGTTTCAATGTTTCATATATAAAGTTGAACCACTAACGCCATCATTCCTTTCCTGAAACTTTGCATTGCCTTTTAAAAAATATTAACCTTTAAAATGTTTACAGTATTTTATATACTTTTATAATATCCTCTATAATAACAAACATTAATTTAAGAAACTAATATTAGTTTCAATCTATGTCACATTTATCACTGAGTTCAAGAGTCACCCACACAATGTGGTATAACCACGGTGTCTTTATAATATACTTTAATGTTTCTAGCCAATTCTATCGGACCGTTAATACATAGACTTTAATGTACTATCTAAACATAACACGAGTGTTTATGTAAAAATAACGAGTGGGTCATAAAATTGCACTTTCATAACTCTAGGACTGACAATTCCGCAAAACAGTAAACGAGTGATGAATATTATAAATAAGAAACTCCAAGAGATAATTATACAATGTTGTTTGGATGTATGAGAATCTAATAACAGTTGTAAGTTCCTCACAAAATTCATAAACTACAAAAAATTTTCTCTTCCCCCAATGAAATACTTGCAAATCTCAAATATGAAGACCCACATATAAATGCTAGCTATTAATTAAAATTTCAAGTCTTACCTTGTTAAACCATCTGAGATACCTCATAATCGGTTGCCAATATGCAAGCTCAGTGATGCCCACAGCATATTACTAATGAAAATGCAATTTAAATATTTTTGTTACATGCGTATTTAAGGGAAAACTTCAAATCTCATTTTTTGGTGAGAAAATGGTTCACACGCTTGGTCATAAGATTTCCCTAAAGAACTGAACGGCTTCCACCCTCTCTCCTCCAACGAGCCTGCGGCGGCCGCTGGGGGACTGTGTCCAGGCCGGCACCCACCCCAACCTCAGATCCTCTCAGCCTCGCTTCTCTTTTTTTCTCTTGAGGAAGAAAAATGAGAAGATTGTACCTTGTAAAGATTAGAAAACAAGCAACTGAGCAACAATTTTTAAAAGCCTACAATACACTACAAAGGGGAATTCTGGATGTATTAATAATAGTTGATGATCGGTGTGATTCTAATTGTTGTCGAGCCTGTAACCCTTCTGCAGCAGGCAGATACTTAACTTGAACTCTCTGATTCTGGATCTTAGAGTGATTTTGATTTCACCCAGAGCTAATGTGAACACAGGGAAGAACCAAGGAAAGTCAAGCCGGGTGTGGCCCAAGGCTCTGGGAACGCAGCAAGGGTCCTTCTGCGCATTTCATTTTCTGGGGCCTCGGCCTCACAGGCCCCAATTCCGGGTCATGTGAAGGAGCTGCCCTGGCCATGTATTGGGACGAAGAGGACAGAGTGCTTACAAATTCACCTCCTCGGACGCTCGCGCCAGTCAAGGGTTTCCAAGTTTGATGGCACCTGGCTTTAGGTGGCATTTATATGAAGGGATAGTTCAGTGTTCAGGGTGTCTTTGGAATTTGAATCCAAACAATACCATACTGTTTGCCCCGCCTGGAATGTTGTTGCCCCCACCCACCAGTCGTTCACTCATACTCGGAGATCCGTCAGGTCAAATGCTGTCTGACTCATCCGTTCTCCCCCTCATTCACTCACTGAGCCCGCTCTACTCACCCAGCAAGGGGGTGACTTTGTTGGGCATCCAGGATGGCCAATCCCTGAAGGAGTTGCTACAAATTAAAATAAGAAAAAAATACAGCCCTGTTTGTTTTTTTTTTAAATCAATGTGTGGTTGCCTCTCGCACGCCCCCTACTGGGAACCTGGCCCACAACCCAGGCATGTGCCCTGACTGGGAATCCAACCTGCGACCCTTTCATCCCCAGACCAGCATTTGATCCACTGAGCCACATCAGCCCGGTAACACAGTCCTTTTCTTTAAAGACTTCAAAACAAAGGAGGAAGACAGGCAAGCAAATGACTAAAACAAGTTAATGTGACATCGGATACAAGAATAGAGTTCATGGTTACGGTGAGGGCGCAGGTAGATGAGCATCTGTGAATATTGCAGGTTGCCCCCCCGCAAGTGACACTCTCACGCCACCCCCTCGCTTCCCTGTGTTCCATTCAGACCTCAGGGAGCAGCCGGCGGGGCGCACTGTATTTTAATCATCCACAGAATTGTCTCCTTCACTGGACAATTAACATCTTCAGAGACAAACCGAGTTTACTCACCCTTTTACCCTCTCTGCCCTGAGCATAGCTCTGGGAACATGTCTGGTAAACGGGTGAACGAAGCAAAGGCCACTAA
Organism: Mormoops blainvillei; assembly: GCA_004026545.1. NCBI lineage: Eukaryota > Metazoa > Chordata > Mammalia > Chiroptera > Mormoopidae > Mormoops > Mormoops blainvillei. The sequence continues at coordinate 36,525 of PVJD01011098.1, read as the reverse complement.
CTGGCCTTGGCGGCCTTCAGTTGGCCTCGTGTCCTCCTTAGAGCCAGTGTCTTCAAACCTTCTCTTCTGAAGACAGCTGCTCCTTCCACAAATGTGAAGTGCAGTACAGTGTGTGCTACACACCCTTTGCTATACAGCCAAAATGAATGCGCCTGGACACCCCTCCGAATGTCCTCTGTCCAGGGCACTGGAATTAGCCCCAGAGAGGAGCTGGCCTCCGGGTCGGCAGGGCTCACATCATGACCGAGTCCTACACACAATGCAAAGGCACGTAGCTGTGGGACAGCTCTCCCACCACGAAGTCACTGCTGCTACATCTGTCAGCCTGCCACTCTGAGTCTGCTACGCAAACGTGTGAACTCACCAGCAGCTATGTGACCCTGTATTAGTTTGCTTTCTGCTGCCAAAAATTATCACAAACATATCAACTTATAAAAAATAGAGTGTTGCGTTCCTACAGTCTTGGGGGGTCAGGAGTCTGAAATGGCCTCCCTGGGCTAAGAGTAAGGTCTGAGTAGGGCTGCTTGACTCTCTGGAGGCTCTAGGAGAGGGTCCATATTCTTCTCTTTCCACCTCCTGGAGGCTGCCGGCATCCTCTGGCTGGTGGCCCAAGTCCACCTGCAAAGCCACCCGTGGCCAGCGGGGTCGACCTCACGCTGCATCAGTCTGACAGGCCTCTACCTCCGTCCTGAATTCCAGGGACTATGGGATTATACCCACCCATCTACCTAGTCCAGCAAGGTCTCCCCATCTCAAAATTAGCTGGTGAGCACATTCAATTCCATCTGCAAACCAAACTCGTTGTTGTCACAGAACATGGCACGTTCACAGGTGCTAGAAGTTGGGGTGTGGACGCCGTGGGGTCTTTATTTTGCTACCACCCCCATTCTGTGCGTGCTTTGAGGGTTCATGGCTGTGAGAGCCTATCTGGGTGCCCCCAATGTTACCAATTCTTACCTGTCGCACCGCCTTGCTGTGGGAAAGCAGAGAACAAGTTAACTTTTAGCTTATGCCTAAGAGAGAGGGGTCTCTAATCACAGAGGTCAAAACAGTGTTTTTATATCAGAAGTGTTTGCTGCAAACAGCAGGCGAGGTTGCCAACTCTTCCGTGCTCTTCCCAGCCTGACGCGCAGCCCCAACCCGCTCCAGGGAGCCACGCTGCCCTCCTGCCGATGCCTCGGCGCCACAGCCGGTCCGCCTGCACGAGGGTGTTTCAGTCTTTCTCTGTTCCCAGAGGGACTTCCGTCTCCATGGTGTCCATATGGGGCTGTGGGGCTGTCAGCTGCCCTGTCCTCGCCGCCCCACCGCCGCTCTGTGATAGGGTCCCCAGCACTGCTCGCAGAACAACTGTGTCAGCGCCTTGTAACAGATGGCTGCCTTCAGCAGTGAGCACAGCCTCTTAACGCATCACCCAGGCTTCAAGAAATGCCGGGTGCACATCGCAGAGACAGCTGGCTGCGCCGGGAAGCACAGGTTGGGGGCCCAGTGCTGCCCATGGGAGTCCCTGTCAGAAGCCAGAGAAGGCGGCGGCGGCGCACAACTTCCCTCCGATGAATTCAGCCAAGAAGGGGGCGCACGTCGGTCGGGACAGGCGGAGATCCAGACCATGTCAAGGGCGGACGTGGTTTAATTCACAGCTGTTTGACTTGGAGCACACCACCGAACCTTTGTAAGCTCAATTCATCTGAAAAGTAACATGGACGACCTTTTCCAGTTTTTGACAAGAAGAATTACATAGAAAGTTCTCTGACGGTGGTAGACCAACACACACACATAAGAGAAGCAACTGTTACTGCGTTGTGTCTATGAAATACAACGTTGCCAGGTGTAATTAAATTAACGTGACGGTTGGTATAAATTGCCAGTGGTTCTCAACAGGGTCCTCACAAAATGTTTGGAAATGTGTCAGTGATTTTGTATTGTCACAACAAGAAGCCGTGAGCCGAGCTTTAGTGGATTGGATCCATGGGAGTTACATGGGCTGAAATTCCTAGGACACCTTGCTTCACAAAGTTGTTCTAAGTCTGCCCCACTTGATTAATTGTCCTATTAATATTCCCGCTGGTGGATGGCTAGCTGAGTCGAGGACTTAATACTCTTTTGAAACATAAACATTTTTTACTGGGATTCAATATCCACGGAATTAGCAAGAAGCAATTATTATGTGACTTGAGAGAGTAAAGAGTATCCTTTGTTTCTTTCAGACGCTTACCAAAAGGTGCTCAGAAAAGCAAAATGCCAATTGCCACGCTACTCTTGGTAGTGGATATCACCAAGCCGACACACAAATACAACTCCGTATTTGTAACTGTACTATTCACAGTAATATTTATATGTAAGAAAACCCTTAATTGTGCCTCATTTCAAAATGTCAGAACTATAGCCCTGGTTGGGTGGCTCAGTGAGTTGGAGTATTGTCCTATGAACCAAAAGTTGTGGGCTCAATTCCAGGTATGGGCACGTGCCTGGGTTGCAGGTTCAATCCCTGGTTGGTGTGTGTATGGGAGGCAACTGACCCATGTTTCTCATATCAGTGTTCTTCTCTGTCCATCTGTCTGTCTGTCTCCCTTCCTCTCTCTTGCAAATCAATAAACATAATCCCAGGTGAGAAAAAAATGTCAAAGCTACAGAAAAAATGTGAACTCTAACTGTGTTGTCTTCTCTTTCAATACATATTTAAGGGGATGCAGACATCCAGTTATGTCATCATCCAGTATGTTTGTCCCCCAATCATTTACACGTTAAAATGCATATCATTTTATTATAAGGTACTTTCCTTTCATATTTTTATTCATTTTAAAGATGGAATGTCTGATTTTTGGTTTACCGATGTGTAACTATAGATTATATTATCCATGCCCTTTTTTCAAGTTGTAGGTTGATTGCGTTACTATTTAACATATTTTCGGGAGAGGGTAGGTTACAACACAGAAAGCAATGAATCTGGTTTTGGCAGACCTGAGATTAAATTTGATTTCTAAACCTTGGTAACTATCTGATATCAGTTGGTACTGACTTCTTGACTTTCTGTTCCTAAAACTTACTGTGGCAACCATGCCAATGAAATAAAAATGATAATTTGCAAAAATTCTTGTTTTTAATGTACTTAAATTTATTAATATATTTGTTTATGGATAGTGCATTTATTGTCTTATATAAGAAAGTCATTCTCACTGCTGCCCAAGCACTCGACCTACGGATGTGTAAGTCAGACAGTGCGCATCACACAGCGACTTGTAACACCCCGGATTCACGGACACACGGTGGAAGTTGTGCTGCTCAGGAAGACACAGCATTGCCCAAGCATCACCCTTTTGAGAATGTGTTTATTGCCTTTGAATTCCTAGACACAGTTTAACTCTTAAAGTCTTCAAGTCCTCTGCATCTTCAACCGTATATGCTGGAATATACGGCGAGGAGACCCTCGGAGATACAGACCGGTTGTCAGGCAGCACTGATGACTAGAAAGTGTTACTTCTGTGTATGTGATGTTTTCAATGGTTTCACTCAGTCTAGAGTCCAGACCTTCTATTTTTTAAGCCAAATGAAATAGAGACTATAAACAGAGCAACCACTCAGTGAACTGGCACCAGTAACTGAAAAGTGGATATTTGAATTTTCAGTTACAACAGCAGAACATTTGCAAATCACCGACAGATTAGAAGTGCCTTGACTCCGTGTGCCATAAACACAAAGTAACCAGGCGCAGCAGAGCATCAGTATTATCATATCTGTCAGATATTATAAATCAAGTAGACAATGTGAGAGTTGATATATTTATTGCAATGGTGCTGCCGTTGCCAAACAGTGTTTAAATTTTCCTCAGAAAGCAGTTTAGCAGACACAAAAGAAATCGCTTACATCCATGTGACTGTACCTTATTTTCAACACTAAATTACACTTTATTCCATTGTCAGAACTTAAATTTGAATGAGTTACAAAGGTTTTCAAAAAACATAGGCACCATTTGTTACAGGCTTAAGTGTGACTCTCAAAAATGTATGTTCGAGTCCTAATTCCTAGTACCTTGAAGGCGGTCAACATTATTTGAAAATAGGGCCTTTGCTGATACAATCAGTAAAAGATGAGGTCAGTAGGGTAGGCACTGATCTAACACAACTGGTGTCCCTATAAGAAAAAAAAAAAATCACAGAGTGAAAAGACAAGATGATCCTGTGACGGCGGAAGCCGAGATTAGATGCGTCTGCAAGTCAAAGGCCTAGGACCACGAGGGGCCAGAAAGGGGAAGAGATGGTCCTCCTACTGGACACAGGGCTTGTCGACACGTCAATTTTGGATTTCTAGGGTCCAGAATGGTGAAAGGAGAGCTTTCTGGCGTTGAAGCCCTCAGTTTGCAGCACTTTGTCAGGGCAGCCCTGTGAAACTGACACACTGCCAAAAAAGCCACTGTCAAATATAGTGCAAGAGCTCCTGCAAAAGTCGAAAAAATAAACCGTAGCCTGAAAAAGTGAATGAGACAGTCAACCCACTGCCCCTCTGCCCACCCCCAGACTGCAGCTGCTTCCCAGAAATAAACTTAAATTGACAAAGACAATAAAAGATGAAGAGAGAAAATCAGGTCAGCACTGAAAACGTAGAATGCACATGCTACAATCTCTGAGCAATTGTTTTTCTGAATAACACTGAAGAATGACACCGAGAGTCAACTCAAACTCTTCCTGAAAGGGTGATGTAATGTTGAAGAAAGAGAGATTGTGAAAGGGTCCCACTAATTCCCTTATCTGGATGGAGGACCTTGCTAGGAGGGACCGGAGAATATTTCCTTCGAAGCCTTCTCCACTCTGTCAGATACACAGCATTTATACTCACACACACCAGCAGGTCTTAGGGGACCATCCATAAATCCCAGTGGCAGGGGTGTCCCCATGTGTATCCTCCTTGACCCTGATTGGAAGAACTTATTCCCTGGCATGGTTGACAGAAGAGCAAGTCTAATCACATCTTCCATGCAAGACACCACAACATAGCTACTCCGTTCCAGACTCTGTGTACTGGTGAGAATATTGGACCTGACTGTTCTATAGCCCCTAGAAAGGGAGGTTGTGGAGAGTGTTAAAAACACAGCACAAGATCCTGGTTTTCACTGAGTCTCAGGCTCAGGCCGGGAAGCACGTCTCTGAAGTCCTAAAACTCAAGCTGAGACCCCGTGGATGAAGAGGGGTCACCTGGTAGACTCAGGGAGCCGGTGTTCCACATTATCCCCAAAAATGGAGCAGAAGACACCAGGTTCTTTGTTGGGAAAGTGTTTGGTATCATTGGAACCTGAAAGAAAGTCTGTCCAATCGCTAGAAAAAACAAACTGAATGATGTAAACAGACTTTAGAAACGGAGTCAAGGATTGGGAAGATTGTGTGGCAATATTTTGAATTTGAATTTTAAAGAGAGTACCATATACATATCTTGGAATGTTTTAAAGAGAGGGCTGCATACGTAAACCTAGGTACTCAACAGTGACCTGGGCATTGTAAAAGGAATGGGCCGGAGAGAGCAGGAACCCAAGCGGGGAGTCCGGGTCTCCCTGTGCTCTTGTAATCACCGTGGTGACTTTAGCTAAGGTGCTGACAGCGAAGAAGGGGCAAAATGGATACTTTTGCACATATCCTTGAAGTTGCATTAGCAGGGTTTCTCATGGACAAAAAGACGTAGCTGTCTTCCCAGGTTTGGCTGGGGAAACGGGTTTGATGTAGCTGCTGTTCCTTGAGGTGGGCGAGACTCAGGGTTGAACAGCAGAGGGAGAACCGACGAGGCCCGGGACGCAGGACCTCTGCTCGGAGTCTTTCCCAGGTGAAGAGAAGCCCTCTGCTCAGATTCTTCACCCAAAGACACCCCCAGCACCCTTCTCACTGATGTCTTCTCCCAAACTCATGTTCAACAAAGATAATAGCATCAAATGAACCATGAGAGAATATCATCTCCCTGAGTTTGAAAAATTACTAGCATCAATCACGGGTCTCTCTCTGCTCAATGATTAGCAAGCATGAAAACCAACACGAGCCCTGTGAAATTATTTTGGGGTATAAAAAGAGTCAAAATATTACTAAAGGAATATGGAAATTTCTTAAATAAGAAAATCAATTTTAGACAGCATGTGTTCTGAAATTTCTCAAAAAATTAAATAAATCAAGAACATTATGAAATGAGATATAAATGTTACAAATTTTTTAAAAACAATTTTAAATAAAAGGAGAGGCTGCCACACTTAAAAAATGAGTGAAATAGCAAATTGTCATAATAATCCACAGTGGCACTAAGCATAAGAAAAGGCAATTAATTAATGCAGGAAAATAAATCAGGGACAGGGTGATGATGTATGCCCAGGATTCATAGGAAAAGAAGAGGATGTAAACAATTAAATAAAATGACAGGTATAGAGAACAAAGCACAGAAACATTTAAATAAGTAGAAAGGCCAAAATAGGCAGGAAAAATTAAAAGAATTTCCAGACAATGAGAGTCTTCATAGAAAATTCAGATGAGTCAACCGGAAAACACCACTGCAAGACATGACCTGATGTAAGATCAAAATATAAACATCTTATGCGCCAACGAACACCAATAACAAAATATAGCCAGAGAAGTGTTTTAAAAAGACATAAAGTGGTTAGTAAATAACAGAACAAAACAGCAGGAGACATTTGTGAAGAAAACTGGAAACCCTGCTAACGGGAGACAGGGGCCTGGCTCACTGGCGGCACGGTGCCCGTGGCATAGATTCAACTGGGCAAGGACATCAGGTCTCCAGAATAAGTCCCCAAATCCAGCAATTTTACAGCCAAAGCTTTAACGGGATTTTTTAGAGAACCAAACAAAATGATCCTAAAATGTGTAGAGTACAGTACATGCACGAGAAAAGCCAAGACCATCGTGGAAAATAACAAAAGAATACCTTTATCTCCAATATAGGAAGGTATACTGTATATGTCAAGTGAATAAAACAGTATAGAGTTTCTAGACAATGGATAAAATGGAAACTATCTGAAGGTATAGAAATGAAGACACAGGTTCATTCATGAGGTTGGAAGGCAAGCCCTGAGTGTGCCCCACCCAGCACATGCACTGCAACCCTGACACCCACTGTGATGGCATCAGGGGGGGATTAGGCTGTGAGGATGGGGCCCTCGCAAAGGAGGTAAGTGCCCTTATTCAGGACCTACCCGAGAGCCCCACTGCGTTTCCACCACACGAGGACACACCAAATGACCTCAGGCTAGAGGGGGGTCCTCACCAGAGCCTAACCATGCTGGCAGCCCACCTGGGGTCTCCAGACTCCTGAAGTGTGAGAAACACATGCCTGGCTTTGATAAACCACCCCGTCTGTGGTATTCTGTTATCATTGCCCAAAAGGACTAAAATATGGGCAAAAATTCAATGAAATGACCCTAAATTGAGACCAAGAGGAGGCCGGTAGAGATTCTTCATCAAGAGCGAGCACTTTTCTATGTACTGAAAAGCAAAGTGAGAACGAAGGCCTGCAGAAACTATTTTCTACGTAGACAGCAAAGGAAGAAAATTGTTAAAAGCCCATAAAAGCTACTAATTATTTTTTTAAAAATCAAATCAATAAAATAAAAATAAGAAAGTAACGATAAAAGAAATAGAATATTTGTGAATGAACGAGAAGTTCTGAAACCTCACTAGTATTACAGAATATGCAAACGGAACCGGAGTGGAATATTTAGCTCATTAGGCTGGTGAGATTTAGGGTTTTGTGCTGTGGTTGGCGAGTGCGAGGAAACTTCCCCCTTTGTACAGGCGTGGCTGGCTGTCACCCGATGTCGTCCTTCCTTAAAAGAAAGAGAAGAGCACAGTCACTGCAGATCCCACCCCCGAGCCTTCATTAAGTTGGAGAGCCCTACTTAGATGTGTTACAAAAACATTTAAAAGATGAGGCCTGAATAATATTCGAGTGTTAGCACAGATTACATTTGGTGCAATTTATTTGAATTATCTAAATACAAGTTGAAAGTATCCAATTCAAGTTGAAGTTAATTCTTTTTCGGCCTTAAATATGATGTGGTTGCCATAGAAACTGTTTTTTGGAGGAAGTCTTTAAAAGAACACCTGCATCAGGAAGCATACATCTGAAATATGTGAGCTCTTATTACAGGGCAATGTGCTTTAATTTCTTCAATGTTAATTTCTCTATTTTTCCCAAAGAATAAAGATTAATCATTTATCTCATAGCTGTATCACTGTAGGTCAACATGCCTCCCATTTCTGCACACATACATTTTTTAATCATTTCCTGGGGAAGCAAAACAAAACCTCACTACAAATACTTTTTGAAGTGATTATTTTTTTTCCTCTGAATAGAAGGGAAGGAAAAGACGAGAGGCTGCAGACTTGGAGACGGGGGCTGGAACGGAACCTTGATTAGTGAAAGTGTTTTAAAGAAATTCACAGTCCAGCCAGCACTCAGATGTGAAAAGCAGCGGAGGTCGGGCCACCACCCTGACACTTCCTTGTGGGCTGCAGAGGGTGGCAGTGACTTCTCTTCATCGCCGCGCCAGTCTATCTCCTCAGCGCAAGGCCCCGTTAAGGCTGGGACAAGACTAAAGGAAAACGCAAGGCCAGTGTGGGTGCGGCGCTGGCGAGCCTCGGTGACCTGTCATAGCGACATAAACCCCAGTGCACCCAGCTAGAGACTCCAGTCTAATGGTCGGGGCTCCAGGAAGAAGCTAGATAGAAACAAAACTGGAAAAAATCTCATGCCCCCTGACAACATGTAGACAGACCTTCAGAGGCATTCTGGTGACATAAAGGATGCCCAGGTAACCAGGCACAGAGAAATATAATTTATAAAGCCAGGGGCTTGAAAAGAGTGTATGAAAATCTGCGTGGAGGCAGGTCCAGTCTCTTCCACACGAACCTCCAGCAAAGGCAACTGTGGGCATGTTAATGAAAGCATGGCTGTGTCCTGAACTCAACCTTTGTAAACTAGCCGTAGCAATAAACAAAAAGGGACCATAAAATACTACTAGTGTGTGCTTTAAAGAGAATTTTTTGCATATGAAAGTTGTCCAGTTGAAAGTCAAGATTTATTCTGAGGGCTGGAATAGACCGAGGCTCAGGGGAAACGTATTCCTATTCTGTTATGTGATTACTCTCTTCTCGGTGGTGCGTGCATGTGTGAGTGTGCGTGTGTGTGTGCGCACGCGTGTACACGTACACTAGCACATGCATCAAGGACAGATGGACGAGGAATGGAAGCGGGGACACGGTCGTCCTACAGGTCCCAGGCTGCTCATGCCGTTGCCTGCATGTCTCCGCAAAGGGAGCTTGGGAGGGCAAATCTTGGTGGTAGAACTTTTCTGGAATCTGCATATCACGGGTGGTCCTTAGGTTGCATGTTTATCCAAGGTGGTTGGAGGGGTTCCTTGATATTTCAAGGAAGCCGAAGCCCTGCAAACCTTCCCTTGCATCCTCATGGCCACTGCTGTTCCAGAATCCTCCATATTTCATCCTAATGGGATGGAAATGACCGCGAGGGCATGGTGACCACGGCAGGACATCGTGATCCTGTATTGCTCTTCCAGTCTCAATATTCTAATCTTTCCATTTTAGAATCTCTAACCCTTCGATTTCCCCACCCCAGACAGAGAACAGTGAATATGACAGTCACAGACTCAGGCTGTGCCGTGCAATTGTGTGCGACAACAGAAGCGGAAGGGTCACCGTGACCAGATCACCGACGTGCAAGCAGTTGGTAGGTGACAACCCTATTTGGTAGGGTTTTGTGAGTTTTGATTTTCTCCAGAAAGGCACCTTGCAGATGGCAGGTACCGTGTTGAGCACTAATCAAAAATGGACAACAAAGTCACTGGGCCACCACTTGCTATTCTCACAATCACAGAAAAGTTGTTTAAGCTCATTTAACCTCCATTTTCTCGTCTACATGTTAAGATACTAGTCAGATGTCTCCTATAGTATTATTGTAAAAATTAATTGAAAGGGTTAAGATGATGTATGTGACACAGTACCTGATTTTTTAAAAAGCACTTAATAAATATCACCTGTTATTATTCCTATTACAGAAAAAATGGCTTAAAATTCCCCAGACTTGGACCTACAAATGGCCATACCAGTTGCTAAGGTACACCCTCAGGAGACCGTAAGCCTGTCCAGTGAGATGCTTCTGCACATTCCGATGAGGCGTTGTTGAAGTACTTTGAAGCCTTCATTCTGAAAAACTTTCAAAAGCTACAAAATTTGACTTGAACATTTGATTTATGGCAATTCGGAGAGGCATAAGTTCTGATTTCATCTTTATTCCCCCCAAACTGACACACAGAGCACACAGAGAAGCAGGCACAGTGGTAGGTAGATGCCGGTGAGTAAGAAACTTTTCCAGCCTGACCTCATGGAGATTATAATTCACACTCTAAACTGATAAATACAGTAGTAAATTAACTTGTCCCTTTTCCGATAAAAAGTAAAGGAATAATTACATGCACTATGACCCAGGTAGGGTTAATAAATCACTTCTAAAGAAGAATTTTAACAACATGTTGATACTGAAAATATAGTCAATTAGAATAGTGAAATTTGTTGTCTGTTACAAAAATTAAAAATCAGGGACTTACAGAGACCGAGTTCATCGCTAAGGGAAGTCGGTGACCAGAGCGTCCTGCTTGTGTTTTCTGCTTCTGTTTACACAGAGGGGAATCTGTAGACTCACAGAAGCCCTCACATGTATTTGTTCTCACCTCTTCAAAGGGAGCAGCTTTAAATCTCTCTGGAAGTGCCCTTTAATCATCTGTCTACCAGTAAAGCTAGCGCTCTCCCAGGACGGCTCTTCCCCACCCATGAATCGATGAGCCTACTTCATTAGCTTTTATCCTGGAGAACCAGGTCTGTGTCTTGCTGGCCATTAAACACAAGAAGTTAGCAAGGTGTTTGAGGCGGGGGAAAGTATACAAAACATTTGTCAGTGAACAGCTTAGAGGAGCGTAAGACTGGAAATAAAATGCCAGTTAGATAACGGTTGCGCTAGTTCCAGGTAAAGGGGATGGTGTTTCGTGTGAGAAACAGCGGCAGGTAATAAACAAAGAGATCTGATGCGAGGGCGGACAAGGAGGGAGAAGAGACAGGATTGGGGTTCAGCTGGATTTATGCAGGAAAGGAAAGAAAGAATCCCCCGCTCACACCCAGTGTTTTGACTTGGGTACCTGGGGATTGTCCTACCACCTTATAAGAGAAGAAATTCATTTATAGAGGAAAAGGCTAAGGCTTATTCATCTTCTCCCACTGGATCCCACAGTGAGCACAGCCCTTGTCACATAGTGAGCAAAGAACTGGCTGTAGCTAAGGCACTTAACCGAACCCCGAAAGTAAGCCTAGAATAGAATTTGAAAAAGAATAGAGAAAGAAGAACTAGAGAGGATGGTTTCAAGGGAGCATACTAGAAACCACACAACCAAAAAAAGATGCTGAAATACCCTTTCCTAATAACTTCTCGTCATAGAGATTTACAAAGGCCAGATAAGATGTGAAAGGAAATTCAGCTATGTAAACATTCTGTTATAATAAAAAAACAAAGATTTTTTTAATGGAGGTTTTGAGGTATAAGTTATAGAGAAGAGTAAATTGCATCCTTTCCAAGTGTACAGCCTATGAAAATAGACCAACAGATACAATTATGTAACCACCACCACCATCAAGACAAAAATAATTCTATCTCCACAAAATAGGTCCTTGTGCCCCAATGCTATCAATTCCCTTCTTCAGCTACCGTGCACGGCACCACTGATATTTCTGTTCTTGAGGTCCAGCTGTGGCAGAACATCATTTAGAACTGGAACCACACAGTATGTAGCCTCTTGAGTCCGGTTGTTTCCTTAGCTTCATGCATTTTTTGGTGTCTCATGGACTGGTAGCTCACTTTTGCTCTCTGACGTTTAAAAATGAAACATTTGAAAAGATTGTAGATTCCCCAACAGTTATATCTAATAATATCACTGTTTTACCCCATTTGAATGAAGTGGGCAGATCTCACTTTCATTTAACTCCTTTTACCTTTCCCATTTTTAAATGTAATCATCTTAATTATATGGTCTTATAATTTGTTTTAATCATCACGTATGATTTAGAAACCTTATAAAGACAAGAATGGTATTTTATATGTGCCAATATCTCTGCTCTTTCCTTCTTTCTTTCTCCCAACTGCCCAAGATTTCCTTATTATTTCCTTCCTGTTTGAAGAGCTTCTGATAGGTCTGTGATTAGCAAATCATTTTAGTTTTATTTCGGCTGCAAATGTCTTTATTTCTTCTTCTTGCCTAAAGGATAGTTTCATCCGATGTAGAATGTGTGTCCCATGTTTTGTTTTGTTTTTTATTTGACAAATATTGTGCCACTTCCTTTTGACCTCCATAGTTTCAAATGAGAATTCCGTTGTCATTTAAAGTGGTGTTCCCCTGATAGGTAGTATGTTTTTTCTTTCTAACTGCTCTCAAGACTTTTTCTTTGTCTTTTGTTTCAGTAGTCACAATGTACTTTTGCATGGATTTCCCTGAATTTACCCTATTTGGGTTTAAGTTTTAATTTATGTCGGTTTATGATTCATCAAATTTGGGATATATTCTGCCATTATCTTTTCAAGTGTTCTCTTAGCCCCACTCTAGCTTCTCCTTCGGGGACTCTCATGATACAGGGATCTTTGTTATTGTCCTTTAACGCCCTAGGCTCTCCTTACTTGTTATTTTTCTGCCTGTCTCCCCTGCCCTTCAGAGTTCTTCCGAGGCTGGGTGAGTGTTGTGGAGTGAACCCTCTTATCAGTTCCCCACACTGAAGAGTTTTCATGGGTGGGGGAGAGAATCCAGCCCAGTGGAGACAGGGATGCTTCCCTTATCCAAGTATCAACAAGTTTTTGGAGTGAAACCTCTTCCTGGTCCTGTTCTACTCTTCTAGTCTGTCACCAGGACCCCCCATCTGACCTGGAGGATAATCATCCAGGGGCTGCACTTTGTTGCTTACTTGGGGGTCAGAATTATGAGGACTGGGCCATTTTCTCCTGATGGGCACAGTGGGGTTCTGAGAAGCCCAGCCACTATGCATTTCCTCCTGTATTGGCATCTCTAACTGATTCATTTACATCTTTTTACCTTTCAGAGTTCACATTTGATTGTATCTTGTGTCATATATTTTGTATTGTACGGGGTTGGCCAAAAAGTCCATCGCTTTTTTCCATATGATGGCACTAGTAGTGCTTAGTTTTCCTTAACCTCATTCAAAACAGTTTTGTTAGATTGTATTGTGCCAGCTGTGATCTCAGCATGCATTTTTGAAAACTTATCAAAATTGGGGAATTTTTGTGTAGGCATTTTAATATTTAAGATGGAAGAAAATACACAGTAGTCTCAGCACATTATGCTTCATTGTTTCAAAAAATGGTAAAAACACAACTAAAATGCAAAAACAAAGATTTGTGCAGCATATGGAGAAGGTGCTGTGACTGATCAAATGTGTTAAAAGTGGTTTGTGAAGTTTCTTGGTACTATTGACATTTTGGCCAAATATCCTTTGCCGTGGGGCTGTCTTGTGCTTTTGAAAAGGTTTAGCAGTGCCCCCGGCCTCTCCCCACTAAAAGCCAATAGTGGGAGACAGCCGACAGACTTGATATATACAAATCAATCAAGTTATTGGTGAAAATGAAAAATGTGTCTTTTATTTTATGGAAAAAAACTAAACGGACTTTTTGACCAACCCAATAGCTGTACTTAGTGGATGGGGAAGAGGAGAATAAATATATCATCTTCTCTGATCAGAAGCTTCATTCTTTGTGTTTATGAGCACTACTCCTTTCTAGGGATGTACTACACAGTTGAAGATAATTTGTGTTGTTATTCAGTTTTGAGTGATGATGACAAAAGTTCTTAAAATACTCATATACAAGTTTTGTGAATATACATATTCATTTATTTACTGTAAATACCTAGGTATAGCATTGTTGGGACAAAAATGCCAAGTTAGCTTAATTAGAAACTGCTGAAGAGGATCCTGGGAAGATAGCAGGTGGGAAGCACCAGATATCTGTCTCCCAATCTTGACAACAACTGTATTGGCAGAATCTGTCTGATGTAACTATTTTTGAAATTGCAGCTGTCTGAAGGCTTCCAGCTTCCAGGGGAAGGCTTGGATGAAAAATTGTTATTAATTACATTCCATTTCAGCACTTAGTGCAGCATCAGCTAAGCCTCCAACACCCCCAAGTCCATGGCAGGCAGTGATAAACACATTCCTGTAGCAATTAAATACTTTGCTGCAAGCAGGTAGACAATGAGTACTCTTCCCTCCAAATACCGTGTCTTTGTGCCCTGTTCTCTGAACTATTGCTGTTCACAGTTGTGCAGACAGAGAGGCAGGGACACAATGTCGCACAGTCCCCCAAATTACTGTGGAAAGCCCTGTCTCATCAGATGAAATCAATTTCCAGGGGATTGGAAACTGCCACATTTTTTTCCTCCTCATTTTCCTCTTCTTCCCCTTTTGTACTGTTGTGTCAAAAACAACAGGGGATATTAGAAAGTCACTGTGAATACCCTAGGGAAGAAGTAGGCTCAGAAAGGGCCTGAGAAGACCTTCAGTTTATACTTCAGGATAATCCAATCAAAAAACAAAAATAAAAACAGCAAAGAGCAACCCATACTAAGGGGTAGAATCTGATTTCCAGAGTTACCACATTACAAGATTCTGATATCCAATTTTCAACATCAACAACACAAAAATTACAAGGAAAACAAAGCAGCAGGAAATCATGACTCATTGAAAGGGAAAAAAGAAGAAATCAACAGAAATTGTCCCTAAGACCGGGCAGACTTACTAGACAAAGACAGACTTTAAAACAATTATCTTAAAGATGCTCAAAGAATTAAAGAAAGGTATAAAAAGTCAAGAAAACAATGTATTAAAAAATGGAGATGTCAAATAAAGCAACAAAAAACATAAAGGAAGTCCTGGAACTATAAAGTATAATAACCAAAATTAAATATTTACTAGCATTATTTGAAAACAATATGATCAGGCAGAAGAAAGAGCTAACAACCTTGAAGTAAAGTTAGGACACCGGAAATTACAGAGTCTCAGGAACAATAAGTAAAAAGATTAAAGAAGAATGAAAAGAACCTAAGAAACCTGTGGGATATTGACAGGTGAACCAGCATATGCATTTGGTAATTCCTCAATGTGAAGACAGAAAAGAGTAGAGAGATTACTTGAAAAAAATAATGACGCAAAGTTTCTCAGATATGTGCAACACATGAATATAAATATCTAAGAAGCTCAACAATCTCCAAGTAGGGTGAATTTAAAGAGAGACACACCATGTCACATTTTATTCAAACTGTCAAAAGACAGAGAGAATCTTGAAGGCAACAAGAGAGAAGCAACTCATCACATACAAGGGATTTTTTTAGTAAGATAATTTATAGATATCTCATCAGAAACCACACTTGCCAGAAAGTAATGGGCTGATTTTTTCAAAGTGTTAAAAGAAGACAAAAAGTCAAACAAGTACACTATATCTGAAAAAAATCCTTAAAAGTGAGGGAGAAATTAAAACATTTCCAGGTAAACCAATCTGAGGGAGTTTGTTACTACTAGGTTTGACCTGGAAGAAATGCTTAAAAAAAAAAAAAAAAAAAAAGTTCTATAGTTTAAAATGAAAGAACACTGAAACACTGAACAATAAAATCCTTGTGAAGAAACAAAGATCTTGTTTAAAGTAAATACATGGCTAATTATAAAAACCAGTATTATTTTAACTTAGGTTTGGAACTCCACATTTTGTTTTATGTATGAGTTTTTAAAAAACTAATGCATAAAAGTTATTAATCTTTGTGTTTTGGGACACTAAAGGTATAAAGATGTTATTCTGCAATGTTAATAACTAAAGAGGGATTAGGTAGAGCTATTCATAAAGGAGAAGATTTTTGGCATGCTATCGAAATTGAGCTGGCATAAATTCTGCATCTGCTTATGCATGTTGGTCAACTTTTCTCCTAAACCCATTCACATATCAATTATAGTTATTTTTTAAAGATCTTATTTATTTATTTTTTACTTTCAGATAACGGGGAAGGGAGAGAGAAAGAGAGGGAGAGAAACATCAATGTGTGATTGCTTCTCACACGCCCCCATACTGGGGACCTGGTGTGCAACCCAGATATGTGGCCTGACTGGGGAATCGAACCTGCAACCATTTGGTTCACAGGCCGACACTCAATCCACTGAGCCACACCAGCTGGGTCAGCTATAGTTATTTTTAAATCCACGTATGGAGGTGGTAGTGGTGGTGGTGAGAAAGTAGTCTACTTTCATTCTCTTATTCATTGTTCATCTTAGATGGGCCCTTAGTACCTGGGCTTTCAATGTGGGTCTTTCTCAGTGCTCTTGCTTCCACTCTTTCTGTATCTCTGTGTGTCACACCTTTATGAGCTGCCCTTGGTGACATGGCCATCTCCACAAGTGAAGTAGTAGTGAAAAACAAGGATAAACTGACCGGTAAAGGTAATGTAACCACCACCACAAAAATCTGTTGAAAATGTATTATTTTAGGCAAAACTGCACAAAAGCTCCTATATTGTCAGACCCTTTAGTGTCGGATCTCGCCATGTATTTCTAGAGATTTCTCAATGCCTTGTGATGTGGGCTGTAAAGTAGCCATTCAAGACGTGTCATGCCTAGATCACAAGGTAAGGCATCCTTTGTAGGTCGGGGGGCCAGTGCTTGCTTCGCAGAGGAATTAAGGGTGGAGCTGAGCGCGCATGTTGTCAGATGTAGCGGGACCGCGTAGGTGTCGCTACCTGACACTCTGTGCACCTCCTCCCGCAACATCAACAAGAGAACAACATTCCCTCCACTAATCTGAAGGGAGAAATTTCCTCAAAATCTCTCTGAGAAATTAAGAAGCAAGTGCCCAATATACTGCTCCCATCTTCCTATTATTCCTCAAGTAGGATTTATTAGTAAGTGTAGGTACTCGAATTGGGTTGCTCAAAGCCAGAACAGCATGAGAGATGTAATCGAATCGATTCCCTTTCTGAGTAAGTCCTGTTTCCCTTAACAGTCATCTAATAACCTATGGCCCCTATGAAAACATATGCCAGCGATGGAGGGTAATGAAGCCCACGGTAGCATGGCTGTCCCCTCTTATGCCTAATGAGGCTTGTTCTGTATTCCTCCAGGTTCTGCAGAGGCCAAAGCTAGCTGCTGCGTTTGATCAGGACACTGCTACGTAACTCTGCTCTCCTCTGCTGGTGGCCGCCAGCCACAGATTTGCCTTGATGAATGTCGGTGCCTCGCGACGATGAATAGGAGGTGCGAGGATACCAGCTCAGTGGTGCCCTGAACATCCTTTATGTATATAAGCCAGTTCGCAGTCCTTACAAGGGGGCTTCAGTAACGCATCGCATCCATTTGCCGTCCTGCTGCTTTTTATACCTGTCCCGGCTTCTCGCTCTACTGTGAGGGCTGCTCTACAAGGTAAGCTCGTTCTTAATTTAGGGCTCAAAATCGTGTGTATCCGTTTCATTAAAGAGTAACTCAAAACAAGTGTTTTGTTTGGCTAGTTTTTACTTTTGCCCGAGACTGAGACGATCGGGGCAATCGTTTAATTCAAGCATGTTGTCTGCAATGTGGCTTGTTAAAAACTTCCACAATTGCATCGACACACAGATAACCTTGAATCTGAAAGTGGGCGAGTTCTCATTTGCAACCAGCCTGGAACGTGTCTTGTCAATAGGCACCAATTCTTTACACCTCACACAAATGTGAAAATAAAAGAGGCTGAACGATGCAGTTCGGCGCGAAGCTCACCTCCCAACCCCTTCAATGAGACCTGTTCTTTGCACATTTTTTCTAATCTTTCCCTTTACACACTTTGAATTGAATTAAAAGTCACCCTCCATATCCTTGTGCCTCCTTCCAAACCTATCAGCATCAGTTATACGATAAATAAATGCAGTAAAATAAAATCAAAACCACTTCTGCTTTCTTCTATGTCTTCTGAAAGTATTTCTTTCCGTGCTAAATCTTTCCAACCAGCTCATATTGTTCAGAAAAGAATGCCTCTCATAAATCACAGCTGTTGGCATCGTCGGTGTTAGTATCGGGCGGGGGTGCTGGTGAAATGGGAGCTGGGATATTAACCAGGACGAACTGCATACTCTTCCAGGAGCTTTAGAACCGAATAAGCATGACTGAAAAGCACAGACATGCGTCTTCGTAATGACCCCATCCTCACTTCTCTCATCATTCTCATCTCCGCGGGCTGGGTCAGGGAGAGACAGCAGGATACACGGGCCCGCCTAGACTTTCATTGCATTAGGGTCTCAGTATAAATTAGACCCTGAAGGTAAAGAAATAAATCACTTCTATGACATTTGTGCTCAAAGTTTTTATTGCTTCCTCTGTATACTGTGCTTTAAAACATTGCGCATCAATAAATGTCTTAATAAAAGATGTGGGTGTGTGTGTATATTTGTGTGTGTTCTTTCCTCTTGAATATTTGCCACTAAATTAGTGAGCAGTGTACGTACTTCGGTGAATGATTATAAGGAACACTCTTCACTCCTAGAGGTGGACCTCGGCTCACCACGTAAGTGGCATAAAAATGAAACGTATTGCCCATATGTGTCATATGATCATATCAAAGCCAAAAAGCTTAGAAAATTTTTACATAATACAGAAGGGCTAACACACACTAACACAATTGTCGTTCACATGTAATGTGACTTATGGAAGTATTTTCCTACTTGCATTCAGCCGTCCTTCTAAGAGAGTTTCTGGCACTAACATAACTTCATTTGCCTACTTCATGTGGGCTATGCCAGCCTGCTTAGGTGGCGACTCTCCTGTCATTGTGTTCATGTTTTACTGCCCCTCCTTTCAGCCCCAAGGCCCGCACCCCCTTGGCTCTTCCCCGTCTTCCCAACTCTTCGCTTCCCCGTTGGCTTGATACATCATCCTCCGTCATCACAGCCTCCTTTTTCTGACATTTCTGACTATTTTGTCTCATTTTCTATCATGGTATCCACCTGGAAAACCTCGTTCCTGGAGCAACTGTAAGATGACCAACCACTTTTTCTGGATCTGAGGGTTTTTTCCAAAACACAAGACTTTCAGTGTTAAACTGGGAAAGTGCCAGGCAAGGAAGATGCTTGGTCACCCTAAAAATAACTCCCGGCCACTCACGCCCTCCATTTCCCATGCGTTTCCCTGGGTAGCCCCGCGCCCTCCCAGGAATCCCCTCTGCGCCTCCCTCTCAGTAACGAACCGGATGGGGGCTGGCGGTGGCCCCATCCTGGGACCTACACAACCTCCGTGGGTCTCTGATGTCGTCTGGGACCCACGTATCGCCGCATGTTCTATAATTGAATGTAAAGGTTAGGGCATTTCTTCGCGTGGGGACTGAGCCTGTCAGCTGTGTCTACTTTCTGCAGTTGTAAAGACGCTTCGATCGGAAGCCGGGGCGAGGCCACACAGGGCCTGACCCAAGCCTACGCACGCAAGTTCGGTGAGTTTCCCGCCCGCTCGGTTCCAGCAGCCGCGTGTGCCGGTAACCACAACGCTTTCCCCAACTGGATAGAACTTTCCAGCCTGACTTTTTCCTTTGCTCCCATGCCTTTCTCTCTCAATTACATGTCAGTTCGCTTGAGACCATCTGGAAATGAGGCTTAAATCGGGGGAAGACACCCAAGAGCGGATCTGTAGGCATAACTTACAAATCTCAGCGACCCCGAACATGAAATCGGGCCCGCCCAGCCCTTCTCCTTCGGTCTGGTCTCTCCCTGTCGACATCCGCAGGCCACTGAACTTTTAAACCCCTCGAAGACCCAGGGTTTTGGGTGGACTTTATTTTACTGATTCTCTTGAGCAATTTTTGCCCAGGTTCACTTCTTTCATCTGATGCCTTCCTAAAAGCAGAAAGTGAACGTTACATTGTACCATATTTTGACTGTTTCCAATCTCCCCCCTGCACTACACTTCAGTAGGCATGGGGGTTCCTTTTAAGTTTTTAGAGGTGACATTTTATGAAGTAACGTGCCACTACCTATAGAAGTGCCCTCTTTCCAATGTGCATCAGTATTCACAGGGTTGTCCTGACAACCAAGACGATGTCTGTTCCAGCGGCCCTTGAGTTCAAGGTCCCCATCCTTGGACCCTGAATTCATTAAAGAGTTGAATGAAAGGTCATTGAGAGTCACTAAGTGGAAGAGGGTCTACTATACTTGTCCCCTGAATTCCACAGTTATGTGGACATTTTATTCAACCCATAACGAAAGAGAAAATGCAGCAGACAAGATCGCTTAATTTCGTAGCCCGGAAAGGATTCGCTTCTCTGGCTTCCAGTCCACTGCTGGGAACTAGGCACACGGCCACCTCTGGGCACGCGGGAGGTGAGCGTGTGTTTCCCAGGGGGCAGCCCCTTCCGGGCAGTCGCTCTGTCCTCTGGAAGGTGCGGCTCTGCCAGCGTCCGCCCGACTGCTTGGACCAAGAGCGCGAGCCGGCTTAGACATTTGCCCTGTCTGCAGGTCATCACAGAGGCGATCTCTGGGACTTGCCACGCGGACCTTCCGGCTCTGCCGAGCTCATCAGCTTCTCCCGACTCTCCGGGACTCGGGCCTCTGTCTTCGGGTGTGCCCTCCAGCTCTCAGACGCGGCCAGCTTCTTCCAGGACATTCCTTCCGTTGCTCCAAGAGGGGATTTTCTGAACTAAAGCGCCGATTGTGCATTCACTCCCCTTTCAGACAAGCTCCAGGGGCCTCCCACTGCCCTCCTCGCCTCCTCGGGGTTCGCAGGTCTGGCAGGGGCTGCCCGCGCGGGGCTGTGGCCACCGCCCCCTCACGAGCTCTCTGCCCAGCTTTTCTGAATCGCGTTCACATGAGAGTCTTGGCACGGACCTGTCCCCCTGCCGGGTCCTCCTCTGCCTGTCTCCTCCCAAAGGTCGTGCTTGTACAACTTTTACGGTCCATACCTGATGGGTCTCCCTGGAATGTCCCCTCCGCGGGCATGCTTTCCCTGTTCCGAACCCACCTTCCCATCAAAAACTCTCCATCCCTTGTCTCACAGCAGCTTCCCCCTTGTATTAGCATTTATCAGACTGGGTGGTAACTGCCTGATTCCCCTGTGATATTGGAAACTCATGTCTTTCCCTCATCTCTGTCTGCAGGGCCTCGCACCCTCCAGGTACAGAGAGGATGCTCGGAAAATGTTTGCTGCGCTGACTTAAATGTAACTTAAAGCCTGGGAACAGTGGCTCAGATTACTTGCCATTTAGGAGCAGAGTGAAATGGTTAGGCGAGGTCGTATTTTGCACATGCTTAAATTATGGTTTTAGACTGAATTTCTTGTGAGAAATCTCTCGGTAACATCAAAATTAATCAAAAACTTTTATAAGCAAATATAAATTGAGGAAGCTACATAAATATTTTGTGAGAAGAATTTCACGTCTACCTTGGTATCAGGAAACTATATCAATCTGGCGTAAAATGCTTACTAATCATGTCCTGGCTGCTGCGGCTCAGTGGATTGAGTGTCAGCCTGTGAACCAAAAGGTCACTGGTTCAATTCCCAGTCAGGACATATGCCTGGGCTGCAGGCTAGGTCCCCAGAAGGGGGCGCACGAGAGGCAACCACACATGAATGTTTCTCCCCCTCTCTTTCTCCCTACCTTCCCCTCTGCCAAAAAATAAAATAAATGAAATCTTTAAAAAATATATTTAAAAAAACAGAAACAGTCATTGTATTAAAAAATGCTTACTAATCACAGAACTACTAGATACAGATACAAGATATATAGGTGTAGACATATAGATATGTAAAAATCTCTACATAGACGATTATATGGGTATGTATTCATATCAATATATAGAAAATGTTTTAGATATAATTGATGCATATGATTGATATTTTATCAATTTGAATACAAAGTGGGTTTTTTTTCCAGTTCTTACCAATTCAACCCTTGGTAAGTGCAAGTAAATC
This sequence comes from Mormoops blainvillei, assembly GCA_004026545.1. Taxonomy (NCBI): domain Eukaryota; kingdom Metazoa; phylum Chordata; class Mammalia; order Chiroptera; family Mormoopidae; genus Mormoops; species Mormoops blainvillei. The sequence goes on along the minus strand of PVJD01011098.1, from coordinate 14,521 downwards.
TAATGTCACTGATTTTAGGAAGAACAAAGAATAAGGGAAACCATACTAAGTAGAATTTAGTCTTGTATAAAATGACATATTTTATGAGAAAATATTAATAACTTTGTGCTTAAAATGTTTTGCATATCTCCTTGCAGTTCATGAGATGACAAAGTAATTCAAGAATAGACTAAAAATTGAGCCTTCGACAGCACAGCAACTATCTAATGGATTTTGTTTTCCTTCCTTGTACAGGAGAAAAGACCAGGCAGACACATGCAGAGAGACAGAAATGAATTTTATCTTTAATTCCCTCTTATGATATCATTCATTATCTGTCTACCTAGACTAGACTAGAAGCCAGAAGCTAAACCCATCATTCTTTATCAGAATCTTCCCTTTAGTGGGCTTGGGAAAGAAAAAGCAGAAGGAGAGAAAAAGGAACAGTTAATATGCACTCCCTCCGCTCTGTGATTCCCTCCGCACGCCCCGTCCATGGACGCCGATCCAGCAGAGACCGAGGCAGGAGCCGCAGGGGCCCGCTGCCCGTTGCGTTTGTACGCAGGAATACGAGGCCCTGAGAGCGCCCGCTTCTAGTCGACATTGTCATGGTAGAGGCCCTTCCTACACCAAATGTCTTATTCTGTGGCCTTCCTAGAAAGAACAAATTGTGGATTTGACATACTCAAGATTCTTATACTGCAATTTCCATTTTAAAAAACAATTTGAGAATTTATAACTTTACCTACTATAGACAAGTTAACATGTAATAGTACCTCAAGATGTGGCATTCACGCTAAAATCTACGTGAGCCTTCCACACTCAGCCCCCAAGGCATGTGCTTTATACCTGAAAGACAGGTGCTGTTCTGACTTCCAAGGGAAAACAGCTACATATTCACCATTAAATGTTGGTTTCAGAAAATATATGTGCTGAGAAATGCAGTTATACCAGAATAATTATTTTCTTGGTTCCACTGGTTCTATCCTGGTAAGTGACCAGAGATTTATAGTAAGATTTCTATATCATTTCTATGTTTTCATATAGTGATGTTTTTTACTCATTATTTAAACTATTTAAAAGTGAAATAAAACGAATTCTTATTGGCAGCAGGTTTACTAAATATACTGTGGTATATAGATGAAATGCCACACATTGGGTCAAAATCTTAAAGTATTTGAAGATTATTAAATTTCCCAGGAAGTATTCAAAATAGTACTTTAAATCATGATCAACATTTAATATAGAGAATGAACACTATTCAATTGTGACTATGTGAAAGGTCCGATACACACACAGTCACGGACATGTGTTTAAAGAAACACTGCATGTTTCTATTCTCCGGACAGTGAGAAATCATCAGATGTTTACATGCAAGAATAATGAAGATCAGATGTGCATTTCGGCAAAACAAAATCCAACATCACGGCAAGGGATTCGTTACAGGGAACACAGCAGGAGAAAGGGGATGAATGAGGGAGTTATTATGGTGGGGGAGCAGCTTTGGGGGAGGAGAGGGGGATTTGCAGTAAGGCACTAGGGGAAAGGATGCAGCACGGACAGAGGGGGCGTGAAGAGACACGGGTCCCGTCCCTGTCATTGTGGAGGGCAAAACATTCAGGATCTATGTATTTCGCATACCTGCATGTGTGAAGCACCTGGGGAGGCATGACTCCAACTGAAATTTTGCAGAAATAACTCCAAGACTGCAGCTGTTGGAAAGAAAGTGTCTAAGGGCTCCTTGAAGCAAGAACTCCCTCTCACCAGTCTGTTTCTCCAGTGCAGTGCCCGGTCCACAGTCAGTAAGAAATCGATGTGGGATTAGAGTCAATTGGAAGAATGCAGGCAGACAGTTCTGGGTTGTCCCGGACACGAAGGTTCTCTTGGACTTTTCTACAGTCAACTTCCTCATGTCTTTTTATACAGATTCACATGCACATCGTTCCTGTACCTGAGTAAACAAGGTTCAGTGCCATACAGGGATACGTTGGAAACAACCAAAGTGCCCTTCAGTAAAGGATTGGATCAAGGCGATAGGGTACATCTATACAACAGAACGCTACTTGACCACAAGAAAAGATGAAGTCCTGCTGTTTGTGACAACATGGATGGACCATGAGAGTATCATGCTAAGCAAAATCAGTCAGAAAAGCTAAGGACCATAAAGTTCACTCATATGTGGGGTATAAAACAGAAATTCACAGACCCAGACAACAGTATGGTGGTCACCAGAGGTAAGAGAGGCGGGGGAGTAGGGGTAAAGGGGACCAAATACATGGTGGCGGCAGATGGTTTGACTTTGGGTGGTGGGCACCCAACGCAGCGTAAAGATCATGCATCATGGAAATGTGCCCTTGAAACCTACATAATACTATTAACCAATGTCACCCCAATACGTTTGATTTTTAAAAAACATTAAGAGAGAAAACACTATTATTCAATGGCAGTAAACTTCGCCATCCATTAAAAAAAAAAAAAAAAAAAGCCTTGCACCAAACGCTACATCACCTCCCAGCTGACAGTATTTAAACCTGGGACAAATGCACCAGGGGAGCAAGAGGTGCCATGCATTTCCCCAAAGAACCTATTAGTTGCCAAGAACCCGACAGCGGTCCGGAACTCCAGCTAAAGCTTCACTCGTCCCTTCCCGTGTGCTCTTCCGGCGGAGCAGACGCCTCCCCAGTCAGGGGACGGTAATCAATACTGCGCTCTTTCCCTGACTAGCGTTGGATCTATGAAAAGTTCACCATGGTCAAGTCTGGCGGAACATTTCCCTTTGCCTGCCTTAAAAGTTATTGAATTTGATGTGTACCCTGGGACACGCTATTATAAATACTTTGGTTGCTATGGCACTGGCTAAAAATCAAGAGGAAATCAGATGCTGGAATCAAGAAGTTGGAAATGCAAACAGAGAGCAGGTGAGCTGACTTCGCCTCGTATTGACCGCGCAGCGCACAGGTCGGGTGGGGAGGGCGCGCGAAGCGGGCTGTGGTGAAACCAGGGGGGCTCAAGTTTCATGAAACCCAGGGACGCTGGGGCCCCACTTGAGCGAATGGCCATACTTCTACCCCAAAGAAAGACTTGTGTGAAGATGGTCTCCTTGTAACAGTGATACATAATCATGGTAGGCAATTGAAAATGTAAAAAAGCAAAAGAAGACAAGGACAGAAGTGCCACAACATCCTAATGCAATCGTGATTTTTTTCCATTGCGGAATCCATGTTGAACTATGTTTGTCACCTACGCTCCGCAGTTTGGACCTGCCTGAGCGCAATGGGTAGTATCTGCTGCGTTCCGGGTCTTTAACCTGGCATTTGATTGAAAGCATTTTTTAATAACGCTTTACAATGCTCATTTATATTGGCATGTAAAAAAGTAAAATGGATTTTTATCATTTAGTTAATCAATGATCTGTTTTGGGGAAGAAATATATGTTTTAATCTTTTGTTATTATTTTTAAAATGTGAGCCTAGATGTGCTTAGAGATGATGAATAGAATACATCTCTGGTCACTTCTGCCAGCTACGTGGATCCGCGACATGCCACCTCCCGCTGTGGTTTTGTTGTCCAAAGGGTTTTCCCAGAGGCCGAGGCCCAGCTGTGGCGCTCGCAGCGGCTCCCACTAGCGGACGAGCCAGGAGATGCGCTTCAGTGGCAGGCGCCCGCCCTTCGGGCGCAGGCGGACTTATATGCCCCACGACATCCTTCAGAAGCCAAAGGGAAACTCCCAGCAAGTTAAATCTTTTAAGAAAAGGAGAAGCTAATTCATGGCATCCTCCCGGTTCTAGCACAAAGCCATCCCTTAGGTCCCCAACCCTCTCAAAGTGCCTGCTTCCTCTCAGCTCCCCGCCAGAGGCATCCACCCCCCGTTTCCAGAACCCCACCGGGCCCTCGGAGGGAGACCACCCCGGGATTCCTCCCCATCCCTCCCGGCGCCAGAACGCTTAACCAGGGCCTGGAGGCTCGGCCGGCCAGGCTCTGTGGACCTAGGGTGCCAGTGCTTGCTGTTCACTTCCCAATTCTTATAAAGTTCTTCCAGCGAGCAGCCTTGGTCGCCCTAAGTCTCACAGGCCACTCCAGGCGGGCATGGTGCCTTCACCCCAACCCTCCGTGCCACATTTCACCAGCATGGGTTAAATAGATACCTTTCATTTTCTCAAAACATTTTCAAGGCTTAATTTCCAACTTGTCTGATGCAGATAATATTTTCAGAGACTGTGTGCTTTAAGACCCTAACATTGGAAAATGTAACTCTCTGATAGCTTGAAAGAGTTTCCACAATAGTATCCATTCACAGCTACAGGCTAATGCCAGAGATGCACCAGGGTAAAAAAAAAAAAAAAAAAAAGTCCCCGCGTAACTCAACATCTCATCATTTTCTTGTCAGCCCCCCACACCCACCATGATGGATGAAACCTAGAACCAGATGTGGGTTATTTGTTTGGACATCTAGGAAATGCTACCAGCACACAGTACCAAAAAAGTGGAAGCAGGTTACCCAGAAACGACCTTAATTAAATGATTACACTTGCACAGAGCACGTGAGACAGTGCTCGCTGATGCCAGTGACTGCCCTGTCACCATGGGGAAGCCCTGAGTCGGGGTGGCTTCTATGAACGTCCTCGAGACCCCACTCACAGAGTCAAGGGCACAAAGGTTTCTTGAACTTTTGTGTTGGAGGTAGCTCTTCCTCGAGCCCGACCGTTCAGGAATAAACAAAAGGACGTTAGATTATCTAAGTCTGGGAAGGACAGAAGTCCCCAGGCCATCCAACTAAACTCCAAACAAAGCAAGTCAAAAGTGAGCTTACGGAACAGAGTTTTGGACAGACATGGCAACACACCAGACCAGCAACATTTTTTGTGCTGATTTTGGTAATCGCCTACCACTGCTAATTGATGACACCGAGGTACAGAGCGGGAGGGTGTCCCTGGTGGAATCAAAATGACTGGACTGCTCTCCCTGCACTTAAGAATCTGTAGTTGTGACATTCTACAACCATCATTTAAATGAAAATTGTGGACAGTCTTAATAGTGGGTAAGGAATTGTCACCCCTCTATACCAGGGGTACTTTTGACTATATTCCAGGAAGCCTTAGAATTTCATCGAGGTAAATGCTCCCCACAGGTAGAATGACCGCAGGGGGAGTCAAGAGGATGGGGGTGCCCCTCTCAGCATCGTTCAGGAGTTTCCCCGAGAGTCCAGTTGATTATAAAGTCACTTCCTTTACAAATACCAGCATATTTGTCTGATATTTTTAATGGTGTACGTCCTCATTTAAGCAAGAGCCCTCGAACGCCCAGCTTCTAACTCTGCAACCACAGCTGCATTCGTTTTAAGCCTCAGGTCGTGGAGTGTCCAAGCACTGGACCGGGTCGGAGCCCCCGTCTCACGTTCTTCTGTCACTGGTAGTTACACGAAGCCTTTAGGGGAATAAAGGATCTTTGGTGTCACACTGTGTTAAAAACTCAATAAATAGAGAATGGCCTTGAATACAAAGTGGCTACAAGACAAAAACCACCCACCACTAACAAGCCCTGAGAGGTGGGAAGCCCTCTGGCAGAATATATCAGAAGGTGTTTATTCACACTGGACCTCTTAGGTGGCCCCAGGGCCTCCTGGGAGCAGGGTGTCTGAGCCCAAGGAACAGAGTCAGAAGGGCTCGCGAAACCTCGGCCTCAGGCAGTACTTGTACAGCTGACACAGAGCCCGGCTCCGACTCCAGTGTGCACAGCCCACCAGGGGCTGCCGCTGCAGGGTGCAGCCTGTCGCAGCAGGTGCAGGTGAGCCCGCGGGCCTGGGTCCCTGCATTTCTCACGACTGTCCAGGCAAGGCTGGTGATGCCGACTCCGGGTAGCGAGGTCGCGGAGGGCTGGAAGCTGTCTCAGAGCCCAAGCCATTCTGGTTCGCAGCTCTGTGGGGTGAACTGATTTTTAAAGAAAAATCTTCAGGCTGATCATTAAATCCAAAGGCAGATGGTTCTTTTCCACAATCCATTTAATGACAATCCAATAGCAACAACTGAAGCACCCCTTTCATGCTCCTCGAATTCCTGATGCCATGCCCGCCACTGTCTGCAGCTGTGACTACGAAGGCAGAGAGACAGGACATCCCGGGGTTACAGTGTCCAGTCTGAATTAAGTGCAGCTTCAGGCGAAAGACCATCCAGTGGTGAGAGTGTCATTCCTCCAGGGGGCACTTGGGACACAACTCTCTGGACATGCAAGAACCTCTAATGCCAGCGAATCACCTACACTCATGCATGCAGCATGAGACAAACAGCCGTCTTGTTGGTGACATTCCAAACGAGAAAGGGAGAGGGGTCCCCATTCTGAAACTCAGACGTGAACGAGTGTGTGTGGATAAGGAACGACAGGTGTAAAACGTCACCCATGAAAAGGGTGGAAGACCAAGTTTTTTTCTTTGTTTTTTCAAGCAAATGTGCTTTGCTCGATTTGATGTGAATTATCCTAAGAGGGTTCATGCCCTTGAGGTTATAGACAATCAACAACCAAAAAGGATAGAGTTCCTGCCCTTTTTTTGTCCAAAGACATAAAGAGGCTAAATGCTCTGTCACAGGGACATCCATGACATAGCTAAGGGGAATTTGCAGGAACGCGAAGCAAGGTCGAACGGCTGTGTAAAGAGATCAGGACACACATTGTATTCCTCCTCCCTCTCGCTCTGAAAACCATTTCTCTCCCATCATCTGCGTCACTGATTCTAACCAGCGAAACTGGAACACCTGAATGGCACATACTTCACAACCACGAAGAAAACCAAAGGTACTTTTGGCATCTTGGGTGGTCCTTATGAAACACCTCTGGATCTCTTCGCCTTCGACTGCTTTAAAGAAGAACGTGGGTAAAAACATCGGGCAACCTGTGCAAGTAAAGGACCATGACTCAAATGACAATAAATTCTGCAATGCGCACGTGTATGGAGCCCTGTTCTCACCTGTGATGCGTGAAGGAGCAGGGAGCAGCCCTGTTCCTCCAGCTACGTGCTTCCGTGCACCAGGCGAGCGAGGTGAGCAGGTGAGATGGGAGGGACCTCATGGGGTAAGGCCCGAGCACTGTCCTCGAGATCATATGATGGAGGGAAACATTATATCCAACCTCCAGACATTTTAAGCAATGTTTAATAGAAACAAATTTATAGTACGGGGGAAAACACATTTTATTTAGCTTACTATGTAGGTTTTATCAATTATCATAGAGAGAAACATAGGTTGGTCATGTTTCTTCCTCTTTTTTTTCTCTTTTTGGTGAACTTGGGTACTTTATTTTTAGATTTATAAGTTTTTACAAATATTTTATTGCTGTTCTATTGCAGTTGTTCCAATGTCCCCCTTTGCCCTCCTCTGCGCACCCACCCCCCTGCTCCCACAGTCAGTCCCCACCCTGTTGTCCCTGTCCGTGGGTCATTCATACATGTTCTTTGACCAGTCCCTTCCCCTTCTTTCCACTCTTATCCCCCTCCCCTACCCCTCTGGTCTCTGTCAGTCTGTTCCTTGTTTCCATCCCTCTGGTTCTAATTTGCTCATTTGTTTGTTTTGTTTATTAGGTGCCTCTTATAGGTGAGATCATATGGTATTTGTCTTTCACCGCCTGGCTTATTTCACTTAGCAGAATGCTCTCCAGTTCCATCCGTGCCGTCACAAAAGGCAGGAGCTCCTTCTTCCTTTCCACTGTGTAGTATTCCATTGTGTAAATGTACCACAGTTTTTTGAGCCACTCTTGAAAACTGGCAGCTATAAGAGGGCAAATTGTTCACTAAAAATATAAAAGGAAATGTCTTAAGGAAATAATCTGAATGGACCTCATTGGCGTAAGGACATTTCTGTCTCCACGTTCAGCCTGTGTAGGTGCTCTTACCCAATTGTATCTCCCAGGTTTCTCCCCCGACTCTCCTGAAAGAATTCTAGTTTAAATGAAGGCAGCTTAATTCTATCATATGTGTGTCTGTGTATTTATTTCACACGCTAAAAGCCTTTAGGCTTACATTACAAATAACACTTATATAATACCTTTTATGCAAGTGCCTAATAAACTTTGCATGGCAAATAAATGCAGTATGAAACACCATTAGCACAAAACCCTGGCCCCACTCGGCCGTCAGCCCACGGTGCCCGACATCATCATCTACGCTGAACCTGGGCAGAAACAACACTGGACTGAACTCCTGGTGTGAACTGACGTTTTATCTCCCATTTAAGAAACCGAAATCAGAATACAATGAGACAGGATACAATGGGGACAGTCTTCTGTCCACTAACCTCACGGTGTGTCTGACCACACTGATAACACAATTGCTTGCCTGGACTCTGGTAAAGCCACTGCTTTGGGGCGTCTCAGGTCCTTTCCCCCTTTGGCCCACAACCCCCAGGGTAACTCTCAGGGGGCCCCTTCTTCTCCGGGTAGCCCATAATCCAGACCTCTGTTATCCTCTGGATGTGGGCCTTACCGCTTCTGCTGTATTTCTCTAACTCATTGTTTTTCTTTTTTTTTCAAAGATTTTTAAATGTTTTATTTTTCATATGGCTGTTTTACTGAGCTTCATTGCTTTTTCTTGACATTGACATTTATCACCTGCAGAGCTCAAGGGCACTTAAGTCTCTGCGCCCTGAATTGGCCATCAGTTCTGCCCAGTCTGTCTCCACCATCAGCCAGGTCCCCACGTAGAGAAAACCCACCTTGTCTCTGAAACCCACCCGCACTGACCCATGGCACCGACACGCAGAGAACCTGGGAATACATCGCAGCGAGGATACCACGTGACAAAGACTTCGCAATGAGAAGGAGTTGAACGCTGATACGCAGACTGTATTGGAGGCAGGCACGGGGCACTGGGAGGCTCTCTGCCTGCTTCATTCCTACGCAGGTAGTCCAGCTCACCTGCTCTGGGAGTCCACCCGTTCTCCTAGCTCAGCTTGGTCCGTGCCATTGTCCTTCCCACACAAAGACAACAACGCTAGAAAGGCATGTCTCTAACCAGCTCTAAACCCAATCACATCAAGTCAAAACTGTGCGTTTCTGATGAACTAAATAATTATCATCAAGCACTCATTAGTGCAATTTGCTGGACCCTTTAGATAAAGCCTAGTAGATCCACATGATTGTCTCCAACTCAGAGGACAGTAGCAGTTAATTATTCTCTCTACCTAGAGATTATGTTACTGCCGCATCAAATTACTCACCTACAGAGAACAGACTTCTGCAGCTCAGCTCACAGGGCATTTGTAGTTCTATGTGGCGCTAAATTTTTATCATAAAGAAGATAAGGGGAGTTTTTTTTTATCTGCTTTCAGAGAAGTCTATTACAGTACTCAGTGATATGATTAGAGAGATGGTGATTTAAGTCTTTGAATATAAAAAGAGAGGAAGACAGGATTTAGCCATAATCACTGCTTAGCTGCTTTGGTTAAACAGGAAACTCAGAAAGAATCCCCTCATTTTAGCTTCGGAAAGAAAAAATCTTTGATCTTTTATATCTGCATCAGACTTTTGAGTGTATTAAAGACATTTTTGCTCCTGTATAAACCAGAGGGGAGGGTGTCAGGGATGTGGGGAAATTCCAGAGACTATCAGAAGAACGTTATATTTCATGCCCAGGGACGACTGTGCTAATTTAATTCCTATGTTTCCATCAACATCACCTGTACTGTCTCCTTCCTTCATGTTTCCCAGGCATTGTGTTCTCTCTCCTGAGATCTGTTCATAAATCATGTGACCACTTCTCAAAAAGAATACTCTTGACTTCGTGCCCTCAGGATCAATTATGTTTTTTTCTATAATTTTTGAAAATGCACTCTGGTTTCACCATTTATAAATAAACATAGAGAATGGGAAGCCCATGTAAAGCAGTACGGAAGAGGGACAGACTGAGGGCAATACCACAGCGTGAGGAAGTTCCCCCTTCGCTGCGCAGGGAGATCTGTAATAGTTCAATTACACGTATCATGGAGACCATTTATCAATAGCCTTTTAGAAGATTTACCCTAAAAAGATTTTATCCACAGTAAGAATCAGTGCATTGAATGCCATATTACAGCTAATTATCAGGGTAACTTTGAGGTAAACCTGCTAACTTAATCTTACTTTAAGATACAGTTTGAGCAAGCGGCCAGACTCGTGCGAAGGACCCGCAGGGACGGGCCAGCCCCGGGTGCTCGCGGTGTCCACGCCCCGCAGCAGAACCCAATGGCGGTGAGGCACAGGGTGGCTGCGTGAGCCAATGAACTAGTACTTGTTTATGAAACAGGCAGACCACTTACCCCATCACCGGCGAGAAATCACGTAGTTAACTCCCTTAACCGGCAGTGAGTTGGCCCAGTGAACCCCGACAGAGTTCGGCAAAGGTTCGAGGCTCGGGGCGGCTGCCCTGGGTTTCCGCAGCGGAGAAATGGCGGTCGGAGAAACACCGCAGCCCGCGGCTCTGCTCGCTGTCAGGCTTTGTTCGCGTTTCTGCTTGTGACTGTTTACCAACAGGAAATCGGTTCATGTACACTGCATAAATGAGAACACGCAGAAAAGCGACAGTAAGAAAATAAAAATCACCCCTGGCCCCATCAGCGAGATTCTGCCTCTGCAACTTATGATAAGGTGCCAAATCCTTTTTCTATTATCATTTAATTTTATTTTAGAAAGAAATCACATAGGACAGTGTTACTAAATATACGTTTTATATAGCAATAACCATGTTATAAAATATTGCTCGACAACATAATTTTAACCCACTATATAATATTCCATGGGTAAGTGAGCTGTATTTTTAAAAAATCACTTTAATAGACACTAACAATATATCAACTTTCTGACATAATCAATGAAATTAAACATCTGCAGTTAGCTCTGTTTCTTTATATGAATAGGGTTGTTTGTTGGAGGATCTTAATAAATATGGCCAAATTTTTCTCCGAAACATCTGCATCATTTTCCATTCCTATGAACATTTGTCACATTGCGTTTTCCATGTCACTGTCACAGAGAATGTGCGTCATCACTCATCACTGTCAACCCTAATTTGACTTGTCACCTGTCTTGCGGTGAATGTCAACAATGCTTGCAGAAGCTCCTCAGTTTCTCTCTTTCTTCTACAGAGAAATGATTATTCACATACTTAAGCCAGTGTTTCTATTGATGCATATTTTATCTTACTGGTTTGTGAAGGTGTTGTAAATACAAAAAGATGTTAGTATTTTGCTTACCACAGATACAAAAATTATTTTAGACTTTGTACATGTTTCTAATCCCTGGTTTCTTATGGTGAACCATGAGTTTGTAAACTTTGTGCCCAACAAATGTTAGGTCGTTGTTCTAGCTACGGGACATTGGCTGTTTCGCATCAAAAACCTCATACAAATTATAATGTTTGCGACGTAGCACGAGATAATGGAGAGGACTCACGCACCAAATGCAAAGTGACCTTTGGGGCCATGCAGATGGGCAGCTCAGCAGTGAGGGTGACCAGTGAATTGCAATGTACACATGCATTTATTCATTTAACTCACTGCGCTGGACCTCTGTTGTGTGCCAGGGACCACAGTGATGAGGGGAGGCATTTGGATGTCTGTCCCCGCTCCGACAAAGCCGGCTATCTGCCAGGCAAGTGTGCACCGTGCACTTCTAAACTACACAGGCAAAACTGAGCTGGCCAATAAATATGAGTCAAATTAAGAAACAGATAGAATTCCATTAGTTTTTCACCACGGATATTCCTGGTGCCGTGTGCATCCAGTCGGTACATACAAAGCATAGCCCTTCCCTCTCCTTTGGCCACGGCACTTTCCTTCACGGTTTCTGCCAATTATCATCAAGAGGTGAGACCGGTTTCACTGAGTCATGTCATGTAGGTTAGAGAAAAGGCCTCATTAGCGAAAAAGAACAGTTAGCATGCCAAAGGACACTGGCGGAAGAAAAGGCCACCTCCCCTTCCTCCCATGCGGAGGCCAGCAGGGCCCCAGGCGGTTCTGTGGCTTCGCTGCCCTTCTTCCGGGCAGGTGCGATGAGCAGTCTTATCTGTGGGGGTGTTCGCCGGCTGCCTGGCTCCAGTAGTCTGGACGGAGGTGTAAACCATCCATTTACAGGAGGTTTCTAGAAAATCCAGTTACTCAGCACATGGGAAACACGGAGCCTGTGGGACGGTGAGACCGCAGTGCTGGGGAAGAAACCCCACAGTTTCATAGGAGGCCAGGGAGGGAGCCCGGAGCCCCACGGGAGGCCGGTGTGGGGAGGGAGAGCCGGGTAGCTGCAGACTGGGGAGGGAGGACCCGCCACGTAGTGCGCTCCGGGCCTACACACCACTGGATCTGCAAATTGTGCTGACGGCCACTGCGGCGGTTTATACGTTCCATGGAATCCACAAAATAGCCCGTCTACGAGACTTTCATACACTGTGACTTGGGCAGACCTCCTGTAAAGGGTTTGCCTAATTTAAATCTGAGTAGGTTTGTGACCACTATGAAAGTGACCCTATGTGACTTTGAGCCAATAGAGTATTTGCAGAGTCCTCCAGAGATGTTCCTTCTTGAAGCCCTTTCACCCTGTCATGAGGAGTAGGGAGGCTCCAGGGAGCTCTTAGGCATAGGTGGTCCAACAGACTGACCCCTGATGGAGCCGGAGGGCAGCCGGTGCCAACCTCCAGACACGTGAGTGCGTACATGCCCTCGGTCTATCTGCTGCCACCCATGCATGAGATACACCAGCAAAAGCCATCCGTCACAGTCTAGACAAGACCCCGAACCGTAGGAGTAAATAACAAAATGATCATTGCTTTTTAAAGCCCCTGCTTCTGGAAGCATTGATTATGCCAGCAGATAACCAGGACAGTCAGATATTTTTCTGGGCCTTAACAGAAAATTCAGTGCAAGTGTCTTATAACGAATAATTCTGCAGTCCCTTTCAGTTCCAAAAAAAACATACTCTTTAGTCCCAAAAGAAATTTGAAAATATATGCTTCTTTTTGACCAATAGCTCTCATTTTCATTGAGGTTAGGAGATTCCAAGTAAAATGAATGTCCAACAGCTGTATCAATTGTTAGAATCAATGCACATTGATCAAAAGAAAGCCAATTGAAAGAATATAAAAATTTCCATAGTTCTCAAATGAATCAAGGTAATTCACATTCTAAATGAATGTAAATTTGAAATTTAACTATAACACACACATTCTTGTCTGACCAAGATGGACTCTCAGGCATTACATGTTGCCTCCCACCTGATACATCCAGAAAGGAAAAATATAAGACAAAACACATGAAACATTAGTTTTGAAGACACGAGATATGTATCAAGCAATGAAAGAATAAAAGAGCACTGGAATTATCTTTTACCCCTAATATATGGGAGACAGACTAGGTGAACCCTGCAACCACCACAGATTAATATTCTGAAAAACTGGCAGAACAAACATGCGGAAAGGGACCTAAGCAGACCAGAGAATTCCAGAACAAAGTGACAGAGCAGAAGCTTTGGGCTCCAGGCTGGCTCCAGCTCAGAGGACTGACAGCTAGAGACAGTGGGCCAGGAGACAGAAAGGGGGGAAGGGCGAAGGAGGGGGAGGAGGGAGGGGAGGGGACGGGAGGGGGGGAGAGCATGGAGGAAGATGGGAGAGATCAAAGCGGAGAGAGAGACAGAGGAGCAAAAATGGAGTCAGAGACCCGAAGGCTGGCAAAGGGTCCTTCTCAAGTATTTAGCCAAGAACTCATCAGTGCATATGTGTGAAAAAATAATCTGATGCTGAAGAAAGAATCATCCAAAATTATTTAAATGAATAGAGAAAATACTGGAGGAGACGCTGTGCAGAAAGCAGTAAAGTTAAAGATAGCAAGCAATTTTGCACTGAAAGCAGCACAAGTGAGAGGCGAACGGGGCAGTATCCCTGAAATACTGGGAGAAAAACACGCCAACCTAGAAAGCATATGTAGAGAAAACATTTTTCAAAAACAAAGTAAAAAATAAGTCTTTTTGGACACTACAGTGATGAGAAAAATAAGAAACAGAGTTTTAGCTAATCTGTCAACAAAGAGGTAGAGCAGGTTCATAAAAACAAACTCAATCCAAACGAGGGGGGGAGGAGAAAAATGGAAACAAGGAAACAAATAGTATTAATTGAGAGCAGAAAATGAGAGACTTAAATTGATTGTATCAACAGTCACATAAAATATAAATGCTATAAATGTTTCAATTGCCTCACAAGACGGAGATTGTCAGAGTGGATGGGAAAGCGAGACCCAACTGCATGCTGCCTGCAATATATGCACTTTCAGCATGAATAAAACTGATTTTAAAAGGAGGAAAGGACAACACAGCGCGCTAACCCCAGGCCAAAGGAAATGTGACGAGCTATATGAAGAGCAGGCCAGGATTTCAGATTAAATAGTTTCAGGAAGAAGGAAAAGAAAGTTCCTTTTGTAACAATAAGTGAGTCAATCACTCAAAAAGACATAACAGTCCTAAATATTTATGCAGCTAATAACTATTCAAGAATGTTAGGGAAGAAGGAATTCTCCTCAAATCCTCTGTGGCGGCACAAACCAGA
>PVJD01011097.1:0-48648 GCA_004026545.1 Mormoops blainvillei | reverse complement strand
GATGTGGCCTCATTGAGTTATCTTGTCTCAGACCTCTGTACTTCACCAGGTTAAGGAAGTTTTTTGTCATTATTTTCTCAGATATGTTTACAATGTCATGCTCTCTCCTCCCACCGGCACTCCTATGATGCAAATATTGGTACACTTAAAGTTGTCCCAGAGGCTCCTTATATTACCCTCATTTTTTAAATTCTTTTTTCTTTTTGCTGTTCTAATTAGGTGTTTTCTACTTCCTTATCTTCCAAATCACTGATTTGATCCTCTGCTTCACCTACTGTAGTGTTTATCCTCTGTAATGTAATTTTCATTTCAGTTTTTCTATTCTTCATTTCTGACTGGTTCTTTTTTGTTATATTTCCTTTTTCTCTGTTGAAGTTCTCATTAAGTTTCTCTAATCTACCCCTAAGTTCATTGAGCATCCTTATAACCAGTGTTTTGAAGTCTGCATCCAGTAGATCGCTTGTCTTCATTTTGTGTAGTTCTTTTTCTGGAGTTTTTTTTCTGTTCTTTCATTTGGGACATATTTCTTTGTCTTCTCATTTTGGCTGCATCCTGTATTTGTTTCCATGTATTAGGTAGAGCTGCTCTACTTCCTAGTCTTGGTAAAGTGGCCTTTTGTAATAGGTGCCCTGAAGGGCCCATTGGCACAACCTCCCCAGTCACCCAACCTGGGTTTTCCAGGTGTGCCCCCCATGTGGGCTATGTGCACTCTCCTCTTTTAGTTGAGCCTTGATTGCTGTTGGCACGTCAGTGGGAGGGACTTACCTCCAGGCAGTTCAGCAGTGAGGGCTTAGCCTCGACCACCCTTGGAGGATGTGCAAGGAACAACTCCATGACAAAGAATTCACTTCAGCTGGGCTCAGGTACCCACCAAGCCCACTCCTTGAGTATGTTGCTTGTGGACATGGTTGGGTTGCTTTGGTGTAGTCTGAAGCTATCCATCAGGTTCACTGGCTTTTGGGCCTCCTGGGAGGTGCATGCCATGGTCATCTGCCACCTGTGTTCTGCCCAGCATGAGCTACAGCATGTGTTCTGCCCAGCATGAGCTACAGAGGATCTGCAGATGGCTGCTACTTGTGCTGGGCTTGAAGGTGCCCAGGAGAGGCCAGGCTGTGAACCAAGGCTGGCTACTACTAGTGCCAGGCATGGGGCCACTTAGTGAATAGTATGGCGCCATATGCTGCTTGGTTGAGGGATTTTAGGAAAGTTTGAAGCGTGAGCCAGAACAGACTGTTTGTATGGAAAAGCCACTGGAAACGGCTTGGGTTGGCACGAAATTTGGGTATGGCGGGGTCTCAGGAACCACCAGGGCAGGGAGAACCGTGTAAGCCAAGTTGATGGAGACTCAGATATGGTGCCCACCTGTGGCTCTGAGTGGGGAGGGCTCATCAGAGGAACAGTGGTCTCTGCCAGCACTTCTGCCTGGGAGAAAGCTGCCCCCCTGGCCCTTGCCCTGATGCCAGACAGTTCAGTTTCTCCCCTGTGCCCCCGGTGCCTTTTGAGCTGCTGCCCCAGCACTGGAGCTCAGAGCAAGTAAGGCCCTGTGTGGGCCCTTTGAGAGGAATGCCTAGGACTCCAGAGGCCCTTTGTCTCCCTCAGCCTCAACCCCCACTGGTTTTTACAGCCAGAAGTTATGGGGACTTCTTTTCCCAGCACTGGAACCCTGGGCTATGGGACCTGGTGTGCAGCTGGGACCCCTTGCTCTTCAGGGGGTCCTCTGCAGCCAAGAAAACCCTCCAAATTGTTATCTTCCACCTATGAGTGTGAGACCAGTCTGTTCTGTATCTCTACCCCCTACCAGTCTGGATGTGGCCACTTCTTTATATCCTTAGTTGTAGGACTTCTGTTCAGCTAGATTTCAGACTGTTCTCAGTAATGGTGTTTCTGTTGTAATTTTGACGTGGTTGTGGGAGAACGTGAGTACTGCGTTTACCTATTCCACAATCTTGACCAGAGGCCTGCATCACTTATTTTGAGGAATATTGAAAAAAGCTTTGCTTCAGTGACTTCCTCATCCTAATTTCATTTCCGGGTTTGGATAATGAATGATACAAATGAAAATTTTTGTCCACTGTGTCAGGTTATCCAGGTATTATTGGTTAAAATAACAATATCAGTGGTATCCTTCTTGTTTAAGAAAGATTTCTAGAAATTTATAAAAGTGATATCATTGAATAATTATAATTTTTGTTAAGTAAAACTTTATATTTGGATTGGACAGAATGCTTAGGAATTTCTTTTTAAAGTTTAAGAAATTGGTTGGTGATGTTGCTATTGTTATTTTTAACCAAAGGAAGTCATCTTAATATGGATAATCAAGAAATGCTAATCTTAAAACAAGAAACAACTAGTATCTAAATGACTTTTATCATCATTTCAGATACATACTATTGCATTTTTGTTGTATTTACCTTATTATATTTTTAATAGTTTTAAATTTATAATATAAAAATAACTATTAAAATCTATGGTTGCAAGTTTTTGAAAAAATCTTTTTTAGCTTTTGGTAAAACATGGAGGAGACTTGTTTGCTGAGAATGAGAATAAAGATACTCCTTGTGATTGTGCTGAAAAGCAACACCACAAAGATTTGGCCCTTAATCTGGAATCTCAGATGGTATTCTCACGAGATCCCGAAGCTGAAGAAATAGAAGCTGAATATGCTGCATTAGACAAACGAGAGGTAAGATTTTTTTTAATTAAAAAATTATATAGATTTTATATTAAATTGTGTTCTTCCTTAGAGTCCAGTTTGTGTTGTCTTCTTTGCAACACACTAAATATCCTGTCATTTACCTAGCTTTAAGTATAAAAATACACCTAGAAACCCTGGAAGTGGAGTCTTTCCTCTAACATGTGTATGTGTAGTTACACATAAATAGAGATGCTGATGTGTAATATGAATCCAGGCCTGTCCTACTGAACCAAAACTCTACTCCTCCTGTTCCTCATTCTCTCCCTGTCTTCTGGATTGCTCTTATCATTAAATATGCTTGGTAACTCCTATCTTAAAAAGCAAAAACAACTAAACAGCCTTTCCATTGACCGTTCTTCCCCTGCCCTGCCCCTGTTCCCTTTGGTTGTCGCCCACATATCTGATCTTCATATGTGAAAAACAAACTTGAGAGTTCTCTGTGCATACCGAATTCCTCACCTTCCGGTCACTCTTCAGCCAGTTGCATTATGACTTTCTTCCCTTCTATGATGGAATTGAACTTGTCATGGACATTAACAGTCATGTAAGTCTTCCCTGTCTGAGTAAACATTATTTCCATTTACTGAGTTGTTCAAGCATAAATGAAGCATGCATTCTTGATTTCCCCACTTCTTACATCCAAATAATCTGGGAATCCTGTCAATTTTCCTTCCAAAAGATACAAGAGATCAGTTTACTTCTCCTAGTCTCCATTCCTACCTGCCTAGACCCTCGCCACCCTTACTTCTCATCTGAGCAAATGTGATAGTTTTTTCTTACTGGTCTCCTTCCTTCTATTCTAGTTTTCCTTAGAATCCATCTTGTACACAGAAGCCAGAGTTACAATTTTAAACTTAAGTTAGGTCATATCACTTAAATCACTTAGTAACTTAAAATCCAAACTATTTGCTCAGATATAATGACTTACATGGTCTGGCTACTAATACCTACCTCTTCACATTATCTCAGACTTTTTCTCCCAGCACACTTTGCTCTAATTGTTACACCTAGACTACAATAAGACTTTTTCATTTTATGTTTCCTGTGTCTCTTGGCTGGCTCGGTATCACTTCTTCAGACAGGCAATCTTTAATCATTCTTTCTAAAATAGGTCCCTCTCCTTCCATTATTCTTTACCATAATATCCTGTTCATCCTTCTTAGCGCTTATCATGCACTATAATTGTTTTGTTTATGTATTTGTTTACTTATTTATTGCCTTTCTCTCCTGTTAGATTTTGAATTCCACCAGGGCCAGAGCCCTAACTGCCTTATTGAACAGAGTATTTTCAGTATCTAACACACTGATGGACAGTGGGCACCAATAGATATTTCTTTCTTTTTTTTAATTGACTTGAGAGAGAGAGAGAGAGGAAGGGAGAGAGAGGCCCATTCGTTGTTCTACTTATATATGTATTCATTGGTTGATTCTTGTATGTACCCTGACCCAGGATTTAACCTCCATCTTTGCTGTATCTGGATGATGCTTTAACAGAGGTACCCAGCCAAGGCTAGATATTTTTTAAATAAAGAAATTATACAACACAATAAATTTTTTTCTCCCCAAATGATTCTGATTCAGTGTTCAGTGCTAACTTGATTCTAAAGGAAATTATATAACTATTGTTTGTGTTTAATCATATTGTTTATTTTATCTTTCTCATGAATTCACAGCAGTTTTTGACCTGCTGTACCCTTCAGAATGGGCAAGAGAACTGAGTTTCTTGGAATTAAAAGATATACATTTCTTTACCTTTTGTATTTCTTTAGTTAGGTTGTTTTATAGGAATGAGTATTTAGATTAAGTATACACAGAGAGAGGGCCGATGTCCTAAGCACTTTCCTGTGGTTTTTGAATTCACATAGTAACCTTGAAATGACCGTTAGGACCCCTTCTTTCCTTTTTCTCTTTTTATTGATTAGAGAAAGAGAAACATCAGTTTGTTCTTGCACTTATTTATGCATTCATTGGTTGATTCTCATATGTGCCCCGACCTAGATCAAACCTGCAATGTTGGCTTTTCAGGGCTATACTCTAACCAGCTGAGCTACCCAGACAGGGCATAACCACTTCTTTTTTTAAGTGAGGAAAATAAACCAGAAAATAATGGAATAACCTGTCAGGATCAAAGTGAGCTGAACCTGATTCTTATGACTTTAAAGTCTAAGCATCTATCTCTATTTGCTACACTGCCTACATTTTGACAATGCGTGATCTTTAGTCAGAAATTGAAATTATAATTGATACAGTAATTTAGTCAGAAGACAGTAATATTCTAGAAATAATGTTGATGTGATTAAATGGAAAGACATTTATGACTATATTTAAGTCTTTTTATCAAGCTACTATCTTAATTTATAATTAAGTCAAAGATAATGCCACTACCCTGACTGGTGTGCCTCGATGGGCTGGGTGTCATCCCACAAAGTGAAAGATTGATGGTTTAATCCTCAGTCAGGGCACTGGCTTGGTTGCAGGTTTGGTCCCTGGTTGAGGTGCCTATGTGAGGTAACCAACTGATGTTTCTCTCCTCTCTCTCCTTCCCTTCCCCTCTCTTTAAAAAAATAAATAATAATTGTACTTACTATCAATAGATTTAACATCTAAATGAACATAATATAACTATAATAAACTATATGTTAAAAAATACTTATGGAACAGTTTGGCACTAATTATATAGAAAAAACTATATATTGGAAGAAAATTGATGTATACCAAAGCGATAATTGTGGACATGGGTGATTTGCTTTACTGTTACTATTTTTTCTATTTTTATGCATTTCCTAAAATTTGTAATGAATATTTATTGCTAAAAATGGAAAATAATTCCTCCTTCCTGACTTTACTCGTCAGCGGTAAATTCTTTCTGTGTGCTACCAGACTTAAGCAAATATATATGCATATAGAATTTTTAATGCAAAAGTAAGATCATATAGTACATTTAGTTCTGCTTAAGTATTTTTCAGTTTAACAGTATATCATGAACATCTTTCCCAAGTCAGAACACATGGTCGATGTATTTGTTACCTATTCATGAAAATTTACATAATTTAGATATTTTCGCCATTAAAAACAAGGCTAAAGTGAATATTTGTATACTTGTTATGTGTTTATCTTTATCCAGTTGTATCATTATTGTGGTTAAAAACATGGATTCTGAAACCAGACTGACTGGGTTCATATCTTGGCACCCCACAACTTACTACTGTGTGACCTTGAATAGGTTACTTAATCTCTGCTGCTTTAGTTTCACCTGCCTTAAACTGGAAATAATATGGCCCCTGCTTCAAGGGCAGTGGTCCTTAAATGAATTAATATATTAAATGTTCAGAATCATGCCTGGCTTGTTGTACATGTAATCTAATTTGTCTGCTATTGTAGTCATGATCATCATCATTTATATACACTATTAAAGTATATTCCTTATAAATTTGTAGAAATTGGTTTGATGGATCATGAGATATATACATTTTAAAGTTTAATAGAAGCTGTTAAATTGTCCTAAAAGATTGTATTAATTTACTTTTCTTCCAGAAGCATTTTAGAGAATTCTCTTGTTCACATTCTTGCTAGCATAGGATATTACCAGTGTTCTTATTTTTTTGCCAGTTTGGACAAATGAATGGTATCTGTTTGAATTTATTTATTTTTTTGTTATTCTGTGAATTGGTTGTTCATTTCCTTTTTTTCTGTGGATTGCTTGTGTTAATGTTTTCTAAGAGAACTTTGTGTATTTTTCTATATTCTAAGTTTTTCACTTTTAGGGCATTCAGAGGTATATTTTTTTTTCTTTTGTTACATTCTAATATTATAATCATATGCCCCTATATTTCTTTTAGTCTTGTACCTTTGTTTTTAATCCATATTAGATTTATTTTTGTCTACTATTTCATAATGTAAAAAGCACTGCTTTCATAAATAAATACTTATACACAAATGTTGAGTTGGCCAAGTAGTTCATTTGGGTTTTTTTCCATAACATGGCTCTATTAGCCCTTATTTGTCTTTAACTTCATTCGAAACAATTATGTTAGATTGCGACAACTGTCATATCAGCATGCATTTAAAAAACCTTATCAAAATTGGTTAATTTTTGTGTGGCCATTTTAATTGAAGATGGAAGAAAATAAGCAACATCTTTGGCATATTATGCTTTATTATTTCAAGAAAGGTAAAAACACAACTGAAACACACACAAAAAAGGTTCGTGCAGTGTATGAGAAGGTGCTGTTACTGATTGAACGTGTCAAAAGTGGTTTGTAAAGTTCTGTGCTGGAGATTTCTCCCTGGACGATGCTTCACAGTTGGATAGACGAGTTGAAGTTGATAGCGATAAAACAGAGACATTAATTGAGAACAGTCAGTATTATACTATGTGGGAGAGGGAGAGAGCCGACATACACAAAATATCCAAATCAATAACGTTATTGGTGAAAATGAAAAATGTACCTTTTGTTTTACGGAAAAACTTAGAACTTTTTGACCAACCCAATATTTATAGCAATACTATTCACAATAGCCGAAAGTTGAAAACAGCCCAAGTGTCTATCAGCAGACAAATGGGTAAATAAAATGTGAGATATGTACACAATGGAATATTACTCAGCCATAAAAAGAACTGAAATAAGTAGTACGTGCTACAAATATGGATCAGTCTCAAAAAATTATGCTAAGTGAAAAACGCCAGACACAAAAGGGCACTTATTGAATAACTCCGCTTATATGACATGTCCAGAGTAAATAAATCCATAGAAACAGAAACTACATTAATGGTTCCCAGGGTCTGGGAGGAAGACGGAGTAGGGAGTGATTACTTTATGGATATACAGTTTTCTTTTGGAGTGATGAAAATGTTTTGGAACAAGGTACAGCTGGTGGATGTATAACATTGTGAATGTACTAGAGGCCACTGAATCATACCTTTTAAAATGGTTAATTTTAAATTATGTGAATTTCATAATAATTTTTAAAAACAAAAAACAATGTGTTTGTAAAAATTCATTTTTGTATTCTGCCTAGGCTAGAGTTTTACATGGCCTGCAACATAATTGCATTAAGCTACATAATTAGGTACTTTTTAAAATTTATGTTCCCAAGGTAAAGTGTTTATTTTAGCTAAGTTTTTTATTTGGTTAATGATCTGGATAGTGTATAATATTATATCTCTGTAATTTCTTGACACATTTTAATTTAGTCCTTTCTTCCAAGTGATTAGTTTACAAATGGTAAAATCTACTTCTTCATTCAATCAGTCTACAAAACTCTGAGTGACTGTTCTACCAGGCACTGTTTTAGGAGCTTAGAGATTCGATGAGGAATGAAGATAAGCTCCTGCCTTCTAGGTGCTTATGTGTCATCATAGAGAGATGCACAAATAAGATTAAAAATCAATGAGCATAATTTCTGAGAATGGTAGCTGCTATAAAGAAATAAAAACAAGGTGATGTATTAGAGTGCTTGCTGAGAGCATTGTTTTCAATTTGTTGAAATCCCAAAGAAAGTACAGAGAAACTAATCAGTATTGGGCCTAGTAGAGGACCAGCTGTGTAGGAGTGTAGCATGATTACTTTCAGGTAAATGAGGGGGAAACAGCATCGTGCTGCTATTGAAGTCATCTGAAGACTCCTCATCCCCCTCCCAATCTAGAACCCAGGAAGGCTCAAGGCTCTTTTTCTGGTAGGAAACCCATATTCTGGGCTTTGCCTTAGCTGACTACCCCAGTTAGCCTAAGGTTTAACTTTGTGTGAGCAACTGCCTTCCTCTTAGATCAAAGTACAGATCTGAAAAGCTTAGGTCTTGATCCACAGGTGAAAAGAGCTAGGTAAGAAGCAGGTAAACTGAAAAGAAGGAAAGGCTCTGAGAATCTGAAAGACTTTAACTATTTTTTCCCCTGTCTCCCAGGCTAAGCTCATGAATCAGCTAAGAGAGATTGGTATGAAAAGAAACTGAAGCCCCAACTGCTATAGCTCAGTGGACTGAGCGTCGGCCTGTAAGCCAAATGGCCCTCAGATCAATTGCCTAGTCAGGGCTCGTGCTTGGGGTGTGGGCCAGGTTCCCAGCAGGGGTGCGTGAAAGGCAACCACACATTAATGTTTCTCTCCCTCTTTTTCTCCATCCCTTCCCCTCTGTCTAAAAATAAAATAAATAAATTCTTTTAAAAAAAAGAAATTGGAAACATCCTCTCCTTTCCCCAAGCGTCTTTCTTTTTTTTTTTTTAACTGTTGTTCAAGCACAGTTGTCTCCATTTTCCCGCCACCACTTTCCCCTGCTCCACCCACCCCCACCTTCCACCCTCAGTCCTTCCCCGCTTTGGCTTTGTCCATGGGTCCTTCATACATGTTCCATGATGACCCTTCCCTTTTCCCCCATTATCCCCCTCTCCTCTGGTTACTGTCAGTTTGTTCTTTCTTTCTATGTTGCTGGTTATGTTTTGCTTGCTTGTTTGTTTTGTTGATCATGTTCCATTTATAGGGAGATCATATGGTATTTGTCTTTCACTGCCTGGCTTATTTCACTTAGCATAATGTTCTCCAGTTCCATCCATGCTATTGAGAAGGGTAGTCACTCTTTCTTTGTGCTCTGTAGTACTCCATTGTGTAAATGTACCATAGTTTTTTAATCCACTCATTTACTGATGGGCACTTAGGTTGCTTCGAACACTTGGCTATTGTAAATTGTGCTGCTATGAACATTGGGGTGCATAGGTTTTTTTGAATTGGCATTTTGGGATCCCTAGAGTATAATCCTAGCAGTGAAAATGCTGGGACCTTGAGTGTCTTTCTTTTAAATTTTTTACAATTACTAATATATTTGGGTAAATAAGTACTCATTTTGTTGTTGTTGTTTTTCATTATTTTACAATGAACATGTTTTACCTGTATAATCAAGGAGAAAGCTACATTCGTTGTGAGAAAAATTAAAAAAAATTTTTTTCATAACTCCTTTGTCATAGTCTTTTCTGAAACAGTTTTTGAAGATAGTATCACTTTATACATGGTATCAAAGTGGTGTACAGTTTGTATGTTAGGCTGACTCGCATTTCTTTAGTGGTTATTTGGTAGCACTAGTATGTACTGATGCAAAGGAGGCACTTTCATCCTCACTGTCTCTGAGTTAGTTTCATTTTCCTTTCTTTGTATCAGGGCTTATTACTTTGAAGGTTATTTCTGGTTTGTATTTAATCTGAAAATAGAAGCAGTTTATCTTTGCAACAGGAAAGAGAAAGGCACCTTCATTTTAATCCTTCCTGCAGAAGAAAGGCCTAGTGCCCACTTGGGACTGGGACTGAGCAATGTATTGAGATGCGTCACAAGATCTAATTATAGTTCTATTACAGAAATTCTGAGTGATATGTGTTCATGAAGGCAGTGTGTCTTTCTCCTTCAAGGACTATTTTTCTTTCAGTGTAACCTATATGTTTAAAACTGAATTTTAAAGAAACTTTATACAGACTACTTTATATTATCCCTTTGTTAATATTTCTAAAATCAAATCTTCTTTTGCTCAACATAAATGTGGTAGAATGATGGTTTTTCTGAAAAAAAGAATATTTACAAAACAATACTAGGAAATACACAATTGCCACAACTAGAAATATCAGCAAATATTTACCCTCATTGCTGATTTGGAGAGGTACCTAGAATCTCAAGTCTGAATTTGGAACTCATTTTCTAGAAGCAATGTTATACGTAGTATATATAATTTCTATACTAGAGTGAGTACTACAAATTTAACCATAAAAGGACTTGTTATGTTTTTGCAGGGGCAAGTGTACTTCATGAATTAAGTTTAAAACAAACTTACATGATGGTTTGGGGGCTTTTCAAATGATAGTTTGGATTTAATTGCAACTTTTTTCTTTTGTTAATGGTACATATAACATCATTTGGTTTACTTTTCTTTCTAGTTAAATTCATATGACATCTGTATATGTAGAGGTTTATGGCAGGATAGCTAAACACATGCAAGGAGCAGTAGGCTGTTAATGTAGTGTCCTATGAAGTGTGTTTTGCATAAGTTTTCACTATTGTTTTTGAAAGGAATAGCACTGTAGACTGAGTGTGTGCAGTGCCACTGTTGAAAGCTCTCTAACATCCCCAGTGATTTTTCTTTTATTTTTTAATTAATTTTTTTCCTGCAAAACATGTTCCGTATAAAAAGAAGCAGAATAAAGAGTTGAAATGTTTATTATTCTACCACTTTTAAATAATCCTCTTAACATTGTTCAGGATTGCTTTCCATTTTTTATCACTGGAATGATATTTTATGTCTTGTAGGGTTTTTTTTCCTTAACATTTCTTGATATGCACAAACTCATCATGGGAATCATTTTGAATGGCTGCTGACTATTCTAACGTCGATGTCCTATAACAACTTTAATGTACATTTGGGTTACTTGCATTTTGTCACTTTTATAGCAAACATTGCAAACAACCAATTTTGCCCACATTTATGTTATATCTTAGGATAGACACCTACAAGTAAAATTATTGGGTCAAAAGATGAATGTTTTAAAGACTTATGATACATGCTTGGTTGTTAAATGATGTACCAATTTTTATTTTTACCCACAGTGTATTGAAGGGCTATCTCACTGCAGCCTTACCAAAATTGAGTATTGTCTGTCTGTCTGTCTCCCTCTTTCTCTTTTAACCTTGGCCACTTTGCTACATTTTAAAAGTGGTACAATTTTTATGTTTAAATCTTGGCGATATTTATGCAGTCAAGTCTGTTATTCTTTTCTGTCATTAATATTGCTTATACATGTGTTCCTGCCAGAAGACATCTAAGGAACAAGAAACTTACTGTGTCAACTGAGAAATTCTTCCTGGTGAAGAGTCCCAGTCATATAGGGTTAACTAAGAATTGATTAAATGGTTTCCATGATACTAAAAAAACAAAACAAGAAAAGATAAAATCTAATTATAAAATATCTGTAAGTCAGCTGCAATGGATGAGGTTTGCTAATCACCCAGAGAAAGATGCTACCAGAGGACATCCTCAGTGGTTGTTATTCTGATAGGTATGGGAATTTCTACCGCTTTTGAAGCTATGGCCTTTAGTTCTGTGTTTACTGCATGCAGTAAGCTTAACTGCTCAAAGGATTGAGATAGATGTGTGTATCAATATAAATAATGAAAACACAATAATGAAAATAAAGAAAAACAGATTGCCTAGTGGTATGTGTATAATAAATGATATGCCATAACATGGTGAGGAAAATTAGGGAAATGTAATGGGGAAACATGTCACAGATAATGAAGTTTTTGCTTCTTTTGTTTCATTTTGTTTTTAAAAGGACTTGAAACAAGTAAGGCAAAAATGTTATCAATCATTGTTTCTGTAAGACACGTGATTTTATTCTTTATATTTTTCCGTTACAAGCAAAAAGACAAAAAGACAAAGCATAACAAAAGAACAAAAAACCTGAGGTGATATATTACTTAAATGAAAACTAACCAGCATTAATGAACACTTGAATAAACATGTTAAAAATAATGTTTATTTGTAAGAAGTCTGAATAGTATGGCATATATTACTTCTCTCCAAGTTAATTACCATATTTTGCCCCGTATAATGCGTACTTTCTTGCCCAAATTTTTGAGGGAAAAATAAGGATGTGCATTATACATGGATAGTACTAATTCTGTATCTATATAAATGTTTTTAATTCTTTTACTTATGCGTTAAAAGTGTAACTCTAGAAAGCAATAACGATATCTGTATGCAAAATTATACCCTGGAATACGATAATCAGTTTTGTTTCTAAATGTAAATAAATAAAAAACTGAATTAAAAAATTAAAATGAAAGATTTTTTTCCTGAAAGTTTGGGCCAAAAATGTGGGCACGCATTATACACAGCAAAATACGGTAATGGGTATTGTATAATCCCACTGGCAGTCTAAATTGGATTTTAGTAAGTGTAAATGTTTGGTGGTTCAATAATTTAAACTGCCTAAATGAACTGGCATATATTCACATACAATTGATTTTCAGAAAGACTGGATAAATATACTTGAGAATTTTAGTCATTATTGCTCACTGGCGGGATTATAGGGGTTTGTGTTTTTTTTTATTATCCAAATTTTCCAAACTGTAAAGTAAGATAGTTTTGTCATTATAGAATGGTACTTTTATTTAAAATGCCCTGGTATCCGCTTTCCAGTTTAAAAAAGACTTTATAGTGATGATGAAATGGGGTGCAGGGCAGAGGGGATATGGGGGGGGGGGGAATGGGACAACTGTAATAGCATGCTCAATAAAATATACAAAAAAAAAAAAGACTTGTGAAAGTAGTTTGAAGCCCATGATGGTGGAACGTACAGAGCCTTTTGAATATCAATAACCAAACTGAAGCTAAAAGATTAAATAAATGGTAATCTTATGTTTGTTTATAGGCATTTAGAACTCCCTAAGAGTGTAATAGCCAATTTAACTTTGTTTTTCTTCTTATTTTGAAAGCCATATGAAGGATTAAGGCCTCAGGATCTTCGCAGATTGAAGGATATGCTTATTGTGGAAACAGCAGACATGCTCCAGGCTCCACTATTTACTGCTGAAGCTTTACTTCGAGCTCATGGTAATAAGACAAACGTCATACTTCTGATAACATGGGTGCCGTTTCAAACCTTTCAGAGTTAAAAAGTGGCTATTTTATTATTTTAATACAGAGCAAAGTATTTTGTTAAACAAATCTGAGTTGTTTTGGGGGCAGCGTTTACTCTACAGTACTCAGTATCTTCATAACATTTGTAGTTTGAAGTATAAACTGGATATAAATCATGGAGAAATAGGAACTTTGTATTTAAAAATCAAGCTACTAAATCAACTTATAAATTGTCTAATTTTAGAAATGTGTCTGATTTGAGCAGAGTTGAGAGTTGGAATCCATAGTCCTGGTTTTAACATTTTTACAAAAGTCTATTAAATATCTAACAATTGTGTTATTAGTATTATCAGTTTATTTTATGTAAAAGCTGTTTCTCACCATGAAGCACACAAAGCAAAATTGTAGAGTTGACACAAGGCTATACTGTCACTCTTAAGGTACGTTGGTTGGTTGGTTGGTTGGTTGGTTGGTTGGTTGGTTGGTTGGTTGGTTTTGAGGACATGACTCACTTTAGGAAAAGTACTCAGCTTGTTGTTAAGTTCCGACCCTTGGATAGCCATTCTGGGAGTTGTCACATGCATAGGTGGACCCTCTCGTTGCATACTTGGTATTTGACATTTTGGCTTGTTTCAGAGACAGGTTTTTTCTGATTTAAAAATTATTCTTAAAAAGAGAAAAGTCCAGTCATTTTGAGGCTTACCTGTCTATTTTAACTATAAATCTTTATCAGATCTGTACTAGAATGGAATGTCAACTTCCAAAATTTTTCATATGATCTTTGGTCAGAAGAAAATTTAAAACTCATACTTCATCATCCATTGATCACCGCTGTGAATAATTTGGTATATAACCCTCCAGAATTGCGACCTTTAATATTGATATTTCTTGGGGTTCTGTACTTGGGACTGTTCCACTTTACATACCTCTCAAATTTTAGTGTAAATATACTGGAAAACTATCCAGAGATTCCTAGGATTAATTCCAGAGAGTCTAGGTCATTAGGTGAGGATAAGGTATAAAAAAATGTGTTGTAAATAAGCCTACTGAGTGAATGCTCTCTGAGAAACGTAGCTGTGCGCATTTATCTAATGAAACCAATGGATTCAAACACCACTGAACAACAAAGAGTATATCTACAACCTGACTTTAATAAGGTATTTGAGGCTGTTTTTCTAAATACCTGTTTAACATTTTCTCCTCACTCTAAGGATGTTTACACCTGAACTCATCATTTCTCCTGTTGTCTTCATACATGGGCACCAAAATTCATCTAATTGCCCTAGCCGGAAACTTGAAGTCATTCTTGACTCCTCCATTTCTATTGCATTTGGCCCCGGTCTTCTCATTTCTTTTCCAAAGTATCTCTCCTCCTCCTCCGACCTTCCCTAGTTATTCCTGTTCCCACTGCCACCAACTTAAATCCAGGCTGTCATTTTTCATTTAACTGTAGTCTCCCAAGTCCTAGTTTCTAGTGTTTTCTCTTTCACCTATTAATTTTTCTTATTACCATTAGACCTTTTTTTAATGCAGATTTTACCATCTCACTCCCTGCTGAAAAACCCTTCACTGGCTCTCCACAGAGTTATAGTCACCCAGACTCTCTAGCAGAGTTTCATGACCCTGGCTTCTTTACTTGGCTGTCAGTCTACCCGTATCTTTATTTACCCACTCTTACTTGTCTTTAGAAACCACCTCTTCCAGGAAACCATTTCTGCTTACTGGGTTCCAAGTCTGTAGTGAGACCCTTCCTGTCTATTCCCATTAGATCCCGTGCACATATGAGTCATACACTTAGAATAAAATATTGTGATAATCTATTTGCTTTTACTCTCTATTAACCTAGGAGCTCTTAGAGGGCAACTTTTATTTATTTTTTTGTTTCTATAATATCTGACATATCTTGTCTTCAGAAATAGTAACAGAATGAATAGATAATATACCTGAAATGTTACTTACATATTTTTTGAAAATTCACCTTTTTATTATAAAATTACATTTCTCCATTGCCATCTTTATAAAGTTGAAGTAAATCCTTTGGAAAAAAAATTTAGACCTGGGTCAAAAATGAAATTTAGAAATTCAGAATAGCTTTTAAAATAATAAAATTTAAATATAAAATATTTTCTTTTTAGCCGGTAAGAACGCTTAACAGTCATTATATTTAAACTTGTAAAATAAATAAAGAATACCTTAAATTGTATCTTCAGGGTAAGTTTCACAGCACCAGAAAGAATATCTTGGAGCTTTTAAAAACAAAGAGCACATTTAAGTATAATGTAGAAGTGGGAGAAAAGTAGAAGCTGTCTGTCAGTGGGGAACCATGACATGACAGTCGTATTAGTTAGGGTAGGCTAACTACTGAAAGAGAAGTGTAAGTTCAAACACAATAAACATTTATTAATCGTGTAATAGTCCAAAGTGTTTCTGTTTATGGTTAGAAGTGGGACAGGGACTCTGTTCCACACATTTATTCAAGGACCTTAACTGATTGAGACTGTGCATCTTATATAAAATGGGTTTCTGAAAGTTATCTCCTGGCGATTGCCTCCATTCCAGTCCACCTGTCAGAAATGGGAAAGTGCATGGACAAATAAATGTGAGAAGTTTTTGAGCCAGTCTTGTATGTGGCATACAGCACTCCCGAACATATTCCTTTGGCCACAATTCAGACATATGGCCACACTTAATAGCAAGCAACAGCTCTACACTGTAGCATTTTTATGTACTATAGCCATTTCTGCCACAGGTATGTACATTCAGCTACATAATATAATGTATCATAAGTCTAAGTTACAATGTTATATAGAATCTAGGGTTAACTTTACCAGTAATTTTATTGTAATTAAAAGAAACATTTTTTAATGTTTCTTTTTAAGAATTTTAAAAATTCTTAAAAGAACTTTAAAAAGTTCTTTTTTAAAAACTTTTTAAAAAGATTTTAATCTTTTTTAATTTAATTTTTAATTTATCCTTTAAATTTAAGAACTTTAAAAAGAAACATTTTTATCTCTATTTGTTTACACATTATGTCATCAACTATCATTAAATGATCAACTCCATTTTTACTCTTGATATTTCTCTAAGTTACTTCTTTCACGTAATAGGGGCCAATTCAAATAAAGTGCTATCTAATTAACTTTGCCTACTTAGCATTTGTCTATTCTGTGATAACTTTTTGGATAACTTAAGAGTTCTATATTTCATTTCCCCGTTAAGGCATAAAATAGAGGCAAATGCAGGTTTCAAATGGACATCTTCTATATCGTTTATGTAACATCAGTGATGTTTGACAATTAAGTAAGATGTACTGAGGTAAATGCTGTTAGTGAATAAAATGACAGTATACAGAGCTATAATTTACACTAATTGCTTCCAATACCAGGACAGGCTCTGTTTGAGCTGTTAAACTGAGCTATTTGGAAGATTTATAGATTGTATCCTTGGTAACATTCATTCAGCTTTAAACAGGAAAAATAGATTTGAGGATTATATTATCTATTGTCAAATTTAGTCCCAAAGTAATGAAGTTGATCTTGATTAGGCAGAAGACAGACATGTTTGATAGTATTTGCTAAGTGGTAATTGAATTTTAAGGAAGACTCTGTTAAGAATACAAAGGTCATTCTCTGAACATTTCCTCAGTAATAAAAGTAACTTATGTAATTGAATACTACCTAATGAGAAAATAAATAAAATTTACGAAAACTAAGACCAAGGCTAGTTTTGCTTGTGCTTAGAGTAAACTTATACTGAAGTATTTTTTTAAGCTCTGTTGGAGGCTCATCATCTTTTTATAGACAATTAAACATCAGTAGTCCACATCTTGTCTCTGCTCTCTTGCCAGATGATATCTTCTCCAAGAGCTTCTATACATATAGATTTCTCCCTCTTGAACTAGACTTTTTATGCAAGCTATACACTCATGTATAACTGCTTATTTAAAAGCAGGGAAGAAGATATGACTTTGGGTGGTGGGCACAAACTGCAATATATAGGCGATGTGTCATAGAATCATACACTGGAAACCTATATAATTTTATTAACCAATGTCATCCCAATAAATTTCATTTTAAATAAATAAATAAATAAAAACACATCTAGGATGTCTCAAAAGCACCTTAAATTCATCATGTCTAAAACTAAAAATCATGCTCTTCTGCCTATCCTTGATTCTCTGGTGTTTCCTATTTGTGTAAATGGCAGCACCAACCAACCAACTGGGTAAACCTGGTTGGGTAAACCTGGGACACTAACTTTGACATTTCCTCCCTTTTAGACCCTATATCTTATTTTCACAAAATTGTTAGGTTCACCTTCTCCCTTTCTCCTCATCCACACTGCAGCCAACCACCTAGCCCTAACTGCTGTCTTCTTTTACCTGCGCTACCCAATTGCCTGCTCTCCGGTCAGCCTTCTGTCCATTCTTGCCCTGTCCAGTTTCTTCATTTGTTTTCTGTACTGTAGTCAGACCGATCTTTTCAAATGCAATTGTAAAAACCTGTCCCTCTTAACCCCATGCCCAGCTTTTCACTGATCTCCTGTCACTCCAAAGCTAACAGTAGCGTATTATTAAGTAAAGCCCTGCATGGCCTGGCCCCTGTTTCTTCAGCTCCATCTCACACAGTGCTTCCATTGTGGTCTCCATGCCCCCAGCTCCACTGACCTTTTTAATTTCGTGAGGACGCCACCTTCCCTGCTGCCACATGGTTTTGGACATGCTTTGTACCACCTTTCTAGAATGTGTTGCCCTCTCCCTTTTACCTAGTTAAGTCCTTCAGATGTCTGCTCCAAGCCATTTTCCCAGAGTCACCTTCTCTGACCTCCCTGACCGGAATTCTCTACCTCTCTCCTTCGTGTTCCTTCTGACATTGATGATTGTTTTTTAAATGCATTGAATTTATGTAATGTGTTTTTTCTTATTAGAGTATAAGTTCCATAAAGGCAGGAATTGTGCCTCTTTTCCTTCCATTATATTCCTACTGCCTGACACAATACATGGCATATAATAGGTATTTAATAAGGATTTGCTAAAGGAATGACATGATAGAATCAAAACAGAAATTTTGCTGAACATATTTGTAGTAGATGAGACTAAAATTTAGCATATTTAATATCTCTGTGTATGAATTATAATAGTTCTTTTTTTATTCCTTTATTAAAGTGGCATTTAAAGGTGACATAATGGAACCCTGGATAGGCAGTTCAGTTGGTTAGACCATCATCCTGATACACCAAGGTTGCAGTTTGATCCCTGGACAGGGCACATACAAGAATCAACCAGTGAATGCATCAATAAGTGGAACAACAAATCAGTGTTTCCTCCTCTCTCCCTCCCTCTCTCCCTTCCTCACTCTCTCTAAAATTAGTAATTTTTTTAAAGAGACGTAATAGCCCTGGCTGTTGTGGCTCTGTGGATTGAGTGCCGGCCTGTGAACTGAAAGTTCACCAGTTCAATTCCTGGTCAGGGCAACATGCCTGGTTTATGGGTCAGGCCCCCAGTTGGGGGCGTACGAGAGGCACCCAATCAATCTCTTGCACATTGATGTTTCTCTACCTCTCTTTTCCCTCCCTTCCCCTCTTTCTAAAAGTAAATAAATAAAGCCTTTAAAAAAATTTTTTTAAGTGACATAATAGAGACTTTTGAAAAATAATCTTACTTTTAAGATTTTTAAAATTTATTTTTAGAGAGAAAGGAAGGAGGGAGAAAGAGAGGGAGAGGAACATCAGTGTGAGAGAGAAACATCCATCAGTTGCCTCTTGTATGCACCCCAACCGCCCCAACCGGAGACCAAACCTGCACCTCAGGCATGTGCCCTGACCAGGAATCAAACCAATGACCTTTCATTTTGCAGGTTGACACCCAACCAACTAAGCCACACCAATCAGGGCAATAATTATACTCTTCTAATAAGAAAAGTAATTTTAACTCTTTAAGTAATGACCTATCAAAACACTGAGGTCCATTTAGCAACATTTCCTGGAGTGTACTCATGCAGTTTTTTTCAGTTGTTGAGTTTTTCTTACTCTTTGTAATCTATTCTCTATTTGCAGTCTTACTTTCCATCTCCCCAGACCACCACATGGTACACCAATTTACAGAATTGCTGTAAAGTTATAGTATATAACTTCGTGTCTCTCCATCATACCTCTGTACATAAATGGTTTACACAGGTGGAAATACATTCTCTCTACTGTTATTACATGTCTGAGTCATAATTATCCTATTTAAACCACCAAATAGGTTGACTTAACATGATTGAAGAAAGTCTTGAATAGAAAATTTCTACAGCTATTCATATTTGAACCTTAAAATTGTATAGAATGAGCCTATGGTAAATAATTGTCTCTATACTGCTGTTGACCCTACACTTTATTGTGCTACACTTTGGAGTCATAGAAATTGGTTTGAAATCCCTCACCATCTGTGAGAACCTAGGTAGGTTATATAATTTCCCGGAGTGTTGGTTTCTTCTCCTAAATAATGATTGAAAAATTTGTTGGGAAGAATAAATGAAAATGTGTGTAAAATACCTAGCAAAATAATTGGATATATAAGTTTATTATTTTAAAGGGTTAGTATTTCATGGCTCTGGACTTTATAATAACATGCTTCACTTGGCTATTTTAAAAGTGTTGAAAGTAAGGTAATCTTGTTCAGCTAAGTCAGATTGGAGCTCACTTAATACAGAATTTATACCTAATTCACTAAAATTTTATTTATCACTATAATCCCTTCAGAAGTTCATCTTGCTTTCAAACTGTTTATTAAATGATTTTTAGGACTTGTTGACCTTTTGACATATTTATAGTGAGCTGTGCAATCATTTTACCACTTGAGGATAATTGCAGAATTACATATTTTTCTCAAAAGAGTAAAACAGCTACCTCAAACCTATGCCAACAAGGATGTAGTAAATTCCAAGTGAGCCACCTCTTTTTATTAGTAGTAGAAATGATTGGAAAGTTTGGCCATTATTAAACATGTGGTTATAATCCATGGTAGATTATAAACATTTAAATTCTGTTTTAAAATATTAATGGATATAAGATACCTAAATATTCATTTGCAATTACTACTTTATATAAATAATTTTTCTTTCATGTATGGCCTGTATCTTTAATTTATCCTCACTTTCTTTTGTTATTATGACGCCCTTAAAACACCATATATTCTGTTTTTTGAGAGGTGTTCATTCCATTTTTCTTAAAGACTGGGACAGGGAGAAATTACTTGAAGCTTGGATGTCCAACCCAGAGAACTGCTGCCAACGATCAGGTGTTCAGATGCCAACTCCACCGCCCAGTGGGTATAATGCCTGGGACACACTCCCTTCGCCAAGGACTCCAAGAACAACACGCTCTTCTGTCACCTCTCCTGATGAAATAAGTCTGTCACCTGGGGATTTGGACACCAATTTGGTATGGTTTGGTATTCAGTGTACTTCCCATAGTTTTGTATTTAACTTTTTAATTATTTAAAATTGTTTCATATACCTTGTAGTCATATTCTTGTCATTGTACCTTTCTTAAAGGGTTCCATTATTTCACTCACGCTTTTGTAAATATTTGTTATCACAGATATTTTTGTGATCTTGGAATTATACACTAAAAAACAAAGGTTTTCTTTTTTCATTTCAAAACATAAAAGAGTTTAAGAAAACTGCCTACTATATTTCCACTTAAAAACTCTACCTGCTTGGAGTTTTTAAACACCATACCAAAATATTAAAAGCTGATATTGTGATGGGCACTTTAAATCAAGAATACAAAACATATTTTACATTTTCTTCAAGACATTTATACTACTTAGATAATTATGTTCTTGTTTTTGTAAAGCTTCTGAAATTTGTCATCTAAATACATTTCCACAATAAATGTTATTGAGAAACAGTAATGCTTTCATCTGCGTTTTTAATTGGCATAACACTGGTGTACTGTTACAGGAAATTTTGATGTTTGTTGAATGATTCAGCCACTCAAAATATGTGATTAAGGTACTCCAGATTTTATCTAGGCCTCCTTTGAAAACAGATTCCTACTTTTGTAATTTGCATCTGTAACATTATAAAGTTTGCTTCTAGTAAATCATTTTTTAGAAGATCCACAGTTTTATAGCTGAGTTCCCTGGTTAGAAATCCTTAAATTGCTACTTTGAATATCCTGAGTTGGCATATTGAAAAAACAGTCACTCTGTTTTTGTAGATTTTCTGGGGTGAGTATAGGATGAAGAACATGATACTAAAGTGGTTATTTTGAAATGGGCAATTTGATCTTGACCTGTGTAGATTGTAATGATTTGTTTTTTGTACTTTCTTTTCCAAATACATAGTCACTGATTAAGTTAATACATAAATTTGAAATTAAAAGTACGCAGTGAAACATTTAAATCTTACAATCATTTATCATGAAGTAGGCATATTTGTTATTCAATCAAAGGTAGGCACACTAAATTTAACCCCCCCTTATTACTTTGAAGCACATTTTATGTTTACTAGACTAGTATTTTTGCCTTAAACTAACAAACAAATGAATGTATTACTCTTTCTCCAACATATGACTTTTTTAACTCCTTGCTCTTCTTCATTTCCAGTGTGACATTTGTATGTGTAGCATTTCTGTATTTGAAGACCCAGTGGATATGCCCTGTGGACATGACTTTTGTAGAGGATGTTGGGAGTCGTGAGTATATATGCAGCTTAGTATTTCTTACTGCATCATAGTGCTCTGATTTGGTAATGAAAGTGTTTGTTTTCAGTATTTAATGATATAGATTACAGAGTTATGCTGAAATATAAGAATTTTATTTTATTTTAACATTTTCCCATCATTAATTTAGTAAAATTATTTAATTTAGTAATTAGTTTTATTTAGCTTAATGTAAGGCAGTTTATGGAACAGAGTAGGTATATGTAAATACATTTTGTTAGTATCTTAATTTATATTACATACAAATTTCAAGCCTACGCCTAACACATATCCCAAGAATTTTTAAGCATCTATTTTTATGCTGATTTTGAATTTTTCATAACAAGCAAATAGCCTTGTAAGAATATGGGTATTTAAAATTTCTTTTTAACCAGTTCAGATTTTGATGTTTCTTGAATGATGCAGCCACTCAAAATATATGATAAAAGTACTCCAGATTTTATCTAGGCTTTTTATCTAGTTAAATGTTTCTGCTAGGCATAGTTGGGTATGTACTACAAGTGAAAAAATTTATTTTACTTCTCATGTTTATTCTCCTTCCCATGACCTTGCCAGGATTTATACTTTCTCACATCCATTAACTTTGCACTAATGTTGTACTTCTCAAGAGAGGTTTTTGGACAAAATGAAGATCATCAGTATGATGAGCAATACAATATCATGTTTTCTCTGGAGACACATAAATCTGCTGATTTTTTTTTTTTTGGTGTATTTTACATATTACGCTATTACAGTTGTCCCATTTCTTTTCTCCCCGTAGGCCCTCTGCCATGAACCCCATCCCATCACCACCCCCTCCGATCTTAGTTCATGTCTGTGGGTTGTTTATACATACCAGTTCTTTGACTTTTCAGTTTCCTATACTGTTCTTAATTTCCCTCATCTATATTTTTTGGTTTTGTTTTTCATTTTGTCAACATTTTCCCGCCACCACTGTCTTCAGCCCCACCCATGCCCACCTCCAACCCTCAGTCCTTCCCCCATTTGGCTTTGTTGATGGGTCCTTCCTGCATGTGCCTTGATGACCTTTCCCCTCCCTTTCCCCTGTCATTGCCTTCTCTCCTCCCCTCTGGTTACTGTCAGTTTGGTTTTTACTTCAGTGTTGCCCGGTTGTGTTTTGCTTCCTTGTTTGTTTGTTGATTATGTTCCACTTATAGGTGAGATCATATGGTATCTGTCTTTCACTACCTGGCTTATTTCTCTTAGCATAATACTGTCCAGTTCCATCCATGCCGTGAAGGGTAGTAGCTCACTCGCTCTTTCTGCTGCATAGTATTACATTGTGTAAATGTACCACAGTTTTTTGATCCACTTGTTTACTGTTGGACACTTAGGTTGCTTCCAACACTTGGCTATTGTAAATTGTGCTGCTATGAATACTGGGGTGCATAGGTTCTTTTGAATTGGTGTTTCGGGATTCTTAGGGTATAATCTCAATAGTGGAATTGTTGGGTTAAAGGCAGTTCCATTTTTAGTTTTTTGAGAAAATTCCAAACTCTTTTCCACAGTGGCTGCGCCAGTCTGCACTCCCACCAACAGTGTACTAGGGTCCCTTTTCTCCACATCCTCGCCAGCACTTGTTGTTCGTTTATTTGTTTATGATGGCCATTCTGTCTAGTGTGAAGTGTTACCTCATTGTGGTTTTAATTTGCATCTTTCTGATGGCTAGTGATGCTGAGCATCCTTTCATGTGTCTCTGGGCCCTGTGTATGTCCTCCTTGGAGAAGTGTCTGTTCAGGTCCTTTGCCTATTTTTTAATTGAATTGTTTGTCTTCCTATAGTGGAGTCATGTGAGCTCTTTCTATATTTTGTGGAGTCATGTGAGTTCTTTATATACTTTGGATATCAAACCCTAGTCCGAGTTATCATTGGCAAATATATTTTCCCATACGGTTGGTTCCCTTTTCATTTTGGTGATGTTTTCTTTAGCCATGCAGAAGCTTCTTATTTTGATGAAGTCCCATTTTTTATTCTTTCCCTTATGTCCCTTGCTTTAGGGGACATATTGGTGAAAACATTGCAGCGTGGAATATCTGAGATTTTCCTGCCCATGTTTTCCTCTAGGACTTTTATGGTGTTGCAACTTACATTTAAGTCTTTTATCCCTCTTGAGTTTATTTTTGTGTGTGGTATAAGTTGGTGGTCGAATTTCACTTTTTTGCATGTAGCTGTCCAGATGTCCCAACACCATTTCCTGAAGAGTCTATTTTTACTCCATTTTGTACTTCTGCCTCCTTTG
Source organism: Mormoops blainvillei (assembly GCA_004026545.1). Lineage (NCBI taxonomy): Eukaryota > Metazoa > Chordata > Mammalia > Chiroptera > Mormoopidae > Mormoops > Mormoops blainvillei. Next base: position 24,397 of record PVJD01011097.1, on the reverse strand, counting down.
TCAAATATTAATGTCGAATATTAATTGACCATGGAGACATGGGTTTATTTCTGGGCTCTCTATTCTGTTCCATTGATGTATGTGCCTGTTCTTATGTCAGTACCAGACCGTTTTGATTACGGTGGCCTTATAATATAGTTTGAGGTCAGGTATTGTGATCCCTCCTGCTTTGTTCTTCTTTCTCAAAATTGCTGCAGCTATTTGGGGTCGTTTATGATTCCATATAAATTTTTGATATGTTTGTTCTATATCTATGAAATATGTCATTCATATTTTAATAGGGATTGCATTGAATCTATAAATTGCTTTGGGTAGTGTGGACATTTTGGTGAGGTTAATTCTTCTAATCCATGAACATGGTAATGCTTCCATTTATTTGTGTCTTTCTTAATTTCTTTCTTCAGTATTCTGTAGTTTTTTAGTACAGTCTTTACCTCCTTGGTGAGAAAATGCTTGATATGATTTAAATTTTCTTAAATTTGTTGAGGCTTGTTTTGTGTCCTGTCATGTGGCCTATCTTTGAAACTGTTCCATGTGCATTTGAAAAGAATGTGTAGTTTGCCACTTTGGGATGAAAAGTTCTATATATATCCGTTAAGTCCATTTGATCTAATGCATCGTTCAGTTCCACAATATCCTTGGTGATATTTTGTTTGGAAGATCTATCCATTGTTTACAGTGGGGCGTTAAAATCCCCAACTATAAGTGTGTTGTTGTCTACATCTTTCTTGAAGTCCTCCAGGATTTTCCTTATATATTTGGTTGTCCTATGCTGGATGCATATAGGTTTACAATGTTTATGCCTTCTCGATGAATTCTTCCTTTGAGTATTATGAAGTGCCCTCTGTGTCTCTTTTTATGGCCTTTGTTTTGAAGCCTATTTTGTCTGATGTAGGTATTGCTACCCCGACTTTTTTTTCCTGTCCATTTGCTTGAAATGTATTTTTCCAACCCTTCACTTTCAACCTGTGTAGGTCTTTTGTTTTGAGGTGAGTCTCTTATAGGCATCATATGTGCGGATCATGTTTTCTTATCCATTCAGATACTCTGTATGTTTTAATTGCAGCATTTAATCCATTTACATTTGAAGTTATTACTGATAGATACTTACTCATTTTTTCCCTTTGCACCTATGTTCCTCTCTCACTCTTTTCCTTCACCTTCTTAAAGCAGCCCTTTTAGCATATCTTGCTAGCTGGTTGGGTAGAGGTGTATTCTTTTAGCCTTCTTTTGTCTGGGAAACTCCTTCTATTTCATCTTCCATTTTAATTGAGAGCCTTGCTGGGTAGAGTATTCTTGGTTGCAGGCCTTTGCTTTCCATTACTTGGAATATTTCTTACCATTCCCTTCTGGCTTTTGGTGTTTCTGTGGAGAAGTCAGCTGCCAGCCTTATTGGGGCTTCCTTGTATGTTACTTCCTGTTTCTCCCTTGTTGCCTTTAAGATTCTCTCTTTGTCCTGATATCTGCCATTTTAATTATGGTTGTCTTGGAGTGGGCCTCTTCGGGTTTTTCTTGATTGGGACCCTCTGTGCTTCCTGGACTTGTGTGACTTTTTCTCTCCTCAGATTAGGGAAGTTTTCTATCGTTACTTTTTCAAACAGGTTTTCTGTCTCTTGCTCCTCTTCTTTTCCTTCTAGTATCCCTGTCATACATATATTATTATGTTTCATGTTGTACTGTATTTCCCTTAAACCCCTCTTCATTCTTTCTGAGTCTTTTTTCATTTTATTGCTCCTTCTGGGATTCTCTTTTGAGAATTAGCGAGTCCCCCAACTCGCTAATTCGATCCTCTGCTTCATCTAACCTGATTTTGTTTCCTTCTACTGTGTTTTTCAGTTCAGAAATTGTATTCTTCATTCCCTCTTGGTTCTTGTTGATAGTTTCTGTGTCCTTTTTCATGCTGATGTAGTTTGCAGTAAGTTCCTTGTAGTTTCCTTATAGTTTTTGGTAATTCTCACTGAGCTCACTGAGTTCATTGAGCTTCCTTATAACCATCATTTTGAACTCAATACCTGCTAGTTTACTTACCTCTATTTCATTTAGCCGTCTTTCTGAGGATTCCTCCTTTCCTTTTGATTGGGTGTTGTTTCTTTGTCTTCCCATTATTTGACTGCCAGAGAAAACCACAAAGCCCAAGGAACAAACCTCCTTCCTCAAAAATAACTCTGCCCTGTAATCTCACTATCAACAGCAAATGAACTGGTATTAATAAGGACATACAGAGATTAATGCCGTTATAAAGGAGAAAAATAAACTATAGTATAAAATCTAGTGACTTAATGTGCACCAACTTGATGGACGAGAAATGAATGTTAAAAAGCTATGCAGTAAAGAAAATATTGCAAATCATGGAGAAGACCACAGTGGACTTCGCCTGGGTGCCTCTAGTATTTACTGCTGTTTTTCTTTCTGGATCAGCCTCTGACGATGTCAGATGTTGACCCCATCTGACCTTAGGCAGCCTGTTGGAAACTTCCTGGAATCAACTGTCCGTGGCTGTCTCTTTCAGTTGTTAATCTGGTCACTCTGAGCTCAGCAGTCAGGCTTAAGCACCACAGGGTGGGGCAGAATCCCTCCTGGGTGGTGGCTAATGTTTCCCCTCAGGATGCTACTGCTAGGAGAGGAGTGGTCTGCCTGAGCAAGATGGCTGCTGCCACATGGGGGATGACTCAGCACCAGGATCCCGGCGGCTACTCTCTCAGTTCTCTCCCCAAAGCCTCTGTCCCCAGTCTCTCCTCAGGCATCTCTAGCTCACTCTGCCCCCTGCCTTTGCTGGAGCCAAAGTGGCTGCAGATGAAAATTTATGCATTTGCTCTTTCAGTCTCCAGGCGCCCATTTCTGGCAGAGAGCAGCCCTGCCACTTTTCGCAGCTGGCTGTTATCTGTGAACTTTTGGGGCTCTGGTGCTGTAGGCTGGGGATCCCCACTATGGTTTAGACCCCGCTCTTCTCAGAGGGATCTGACTGACCATTTAAACATCCCTCTGGCAGTGCCACCTGAGGGTGCCCAGCCAGCCTTCTCAAGTCTCCTCCACACTCCTTACCAGTCAGGTTGTGCTGAAGCTGATTCTTCTGTCTGTCCGAGGTTATAAGGCTTCTCTTGCTATCGTCCAGTTGTTTGTTCCAGGTGATTTCTCCACAATTTAGTTGTAATTCCAGATTGGTCCTCGGAGGAGGTCAATGTGACTTCCATTCACTCCTCTGCCACCTTGCCCACCAATCTGCTGATGGATGACCTAAGCAAAGCATATCATTATTATTTAATAAAATCTTAAAAATCAGAAGTTTTCAAACTATTCTTTCTTATGGACTGCTGAGTATCAAGTTCAGGGAGCTGGGGAATACCGCATTGGTTGAGAGAGCAAGAACATAAGCAAGTAAAACAACTTCGTTGTGCTGTAATTGGCATTATAGTAAGCCACATATTTAAAATAAATATCCATGAGACCATTACCACAATCAAGATAATGGCTATATCCATCACTCCCAAAAGTTTCCTCATTTCTCCTTGAAATCCCTCCAGCCCTTCTTTTTGTACCTCTCTCTTATCTCCCACTGCCACCCTCTCCCTCCTATCTGTAGGCAACACTGACTTCTTTTCTGTCACTCTAGTTTCATTTTGTGTTCACTTTCTTATTTTTCTCCCCAAAGAGTATGAGGCAAGATTTCATTTACAGGGGAAAAAATAGTGCTTTAAAAAAAAAAAAGACTAGATAAAAATATCTGACTGTTTATTTTAAAACATAGAGTAGACTCTACTTTTTAGAGGCTAATTAAGTAGGATCGGATCAGTACAGTTGATGCAGGTAAACTAATTGGCAAGGGTCAGAGCTCACAATCCAAAGTGAACTATTAACTGTATTGTATTAGGAAGTATTACCTGGATTCTACCAGGTTTGCTACTGTTGACCCTGGTTTTTCTGTGAAAACTCAGACACACACCTCTCCCCCTGCCAGGAATTTATTTGAATTTTTTTCAACTTCCTTGACCTTTCTTACCTAACTCCTGTCACAGAAACCATCTCCCATAGTCATCACAGACTAGCCTGGAGACATTAATGGTAAGATTTAATTTTGGAAGATCTAATTACTATTTTCCATGGTATCTTATCAGCCTACCTAGAATTCCACTATGCACTCCTACCAGGTAGTTCTTGCCAAATCAATCACCAGTAAAACAAGTTTTAGGTTGGGTTATTTCAGATGTTGGTAAAGTCATTTTTTAATTAATTGCAGTCTTTTCATATCTCATAGGCATATAGAAAAGACACCCCTCTGTCCAAGAAGCAAGGAAGAATTTTTAAAGGTCCTTTAGATAGCTTGAAAAGCCCTCCATTAATCTTAGACTTCCCTACCCCCTTATCTCATCAGTCCAGCCAGATGCTTTGAAGCATCTATGCCAAGAGCTTAAATGAAAGGGAAATTATTGTTTTCTACCCAGCCTAGAATATTCTTCTTGCTACCTATTAGTTGTTGATCTAGTTAAGTGGTAACCTCCCTGTGCCTCAATTTTGTAATCTGTAAAATGGTGATAATAGTAAGAACTTAATAGATTATTGCCAGTGTATTGTTAAATGACTTAATATATGTAAAATGCTTAGAACAGGACACTCAATAAATTCTAGTTATTATCCTAAGCATGGCAATAAGCAGAGAAACCTATCAGTGATATACTCTGTGAGGCTGAAAAAGGGGACTCTGCAATTGGCACTTCTCTTTCAGCCTCAGGATCCCCCTACACCCTTAACACTTGGTGAGGACTCCGAAGAGCTTCTGTTGATATGGGTGATAGCTATGTGTATATACTGTATCAGAAATTAACACTGTGAAAATTAATATTTTTATTCACTTTAATAATAAACCCATTGTCTGTTAACATATATAACTTTTACTATGAACAATAACTACTACCATTAAAAAATCAAAAGAATGGTATTGTTCTCCCTTTTTGCAAATCTTTTTAATGTCTACCTTAATAGAAGACAGCTGTATTCTGATTATACAATATTGTTTTGGTCAAACATATATAAAGAAAATCTGGCCTCACACAGATGTGCAGATGAAACTTAGAGAAATATTCAGATAAGCATGGATACCCTTTGATATACATCAAAATCCAACAAGTTGTAGCTTCTTAATGGTTAATTACAGTGTAAAATCTGAAACCACATCAATAGACTTTTTATACTCTTACATTAAAAATCCGTTGGTGTGTGTTGCGCTTTTAATAGCTCTTTTACTCTTACATGGTTTTGTAACATAATTCAGAAAATATTGGTTCACACCATTTTTCAGACCTTCCAATGTTAACGTATTTCACACTATACAAAACTATAGTAAAATGTCACAGTAGTTGATACCAGTCTCATCAGAAAAGTCTAAATATTGGGAAACTGTGAAGCTCACAATAGCAAATAAGAATTTCTTTAAATTCTGAGTTTCATTTGAATGCTTGAACTTTATCATTATCAACAAATATCCTCAACTTTTTTCTTTGACATGCCAGTTTTATTTCATTCACTTTCAAAAGTAGTCTACCATATAACCAAGTCTGAATAATCATTGTTTGTAGTCATTCTTTCAAAAAAAAATAGTGGTCCATGATAAAAGCAGTTGGGTCTGCTTGTAACTTGAGAAAATTCAAGGGCCTTCCTTCAGACGACCCTCATGCTTTGGTATGCAGCAGAAGCTCATTATGCTTACTTCCCATTTCTTTGCACAGAATTCCCAAGATATATGTACTCAGGGCTAAGATTTAATAAAATTAAGTTATCAATAAAATTTATTAATAATCCATCAATAATGAATAACTTTTATTGCTCCATCAGGGGCATTCTTAAATGAAACAGGTATGTTTTGTTTGTTTTTTACTTGTATGAAGCAGTGACGAATACAAAGTCTACTAGTGTAGTTTTAGTGCCACTGCCATGATTCATGCTAAAGCATCAGCAGTTGTTTCTGTTTTTAATTCTCACCTGAGGATGTGTTTATTGATTTTTTTTTTTTTTTTTTTTTTTTTTTTTAGAAAGGGAGTGTTGGAGGGCAGGGGGGCATGAAACATTGATGTGAGAGAAACATTAATTAGTTGCCTCCTATATGTGCCTCAACTGGGGATGGAACCCGCAGCCTTTTGGTGTAGGGGGTGATGGTCCAATCACCCGAGTCACCCGCCAGGGTGGCACCAGCAATTTTAACCAGACGTAAATGGAGCCTTAATACTGTTTGGAAAATAGTACATGATTTTATTAACCAGTGTTACTCCAATCAATTTAATTTTTTAGAAATCTGATGATTTAGAACCTGAAAGAGAGAGAGAGAAGGGGTTGAGGAAGGGAGGAAATAGTTTTGACCTCATAAAGCCCTGGGAAGTCTTGGGAGCCCTCACAGGTCCACATATCGCACTTTGAGAGCAGCCACTCTGTAGCATTTGCCCTGAATCCCTCACCCATCCTTCCGCCGAATTGTTTTTCCTGACACAGAGAATACAAATAATTTTTAACTGGCAACAAAGGTATAGAATGTCCTTCTATTGGGCTTTTACAGGGTTTTGTGGATCCTGTGTAGTTTTAAAACATTGAAAATAGAGAAGATTTTAAACATGTTGAAATTAAAATGCCTGTGGGATATTTGAACAAAAATGTGTAATCAAGATCTATAACATGGAAAATCTGGGCTTTAACTCTCAGAGTCATTAGCATACAGGTAGTAGTTTATGTTAGGGGTGTTTAGATCACCCAAGAAGATTGTATGGAATAAGAAGGGAAGAGTGTTGGCATGAAAACTCTAGGGAATGGTAAAGTATAAGTGATCAGAAGAGTAAAAGGCCTAGTAAAACAGATGGATAATGAACAACCAGAGGTAAGAAGTATGCCAGGAAAAAAGTTTAAAAATTCCAGGAGCCAGAGAGAACCTGAAAGAAGGAACTCTTCAGCAGTGTCAGATGCTCTAGAGAAGTTACAGCAAAATAAAAGCTGAGAAGTCTTGACTAGTTTGGCCTAATGGGCAGTCTTTTTTTTTTTTTTTTTTAAGATTTTATTTATCCCCAGAGAGAGGGAAAGGAAAGGAGGAAGAGAAAGAAGCATCAATGCGTGGTTGCCTCTCATGTGCCCCCCCACTGGGGACCCTGCCCGCAACCCAGGCACATGCCCTGACTGGGAATCAAACCAGTGGCGACCCCTCAGCTTGCAGGCTGGCACTCAATCCATTGAGCCACAGCAGCAAGGGCTGGATAGCCTTTTTTGATAGAGGAAGGGGGAGAGACAGAAACATCAGTTTGTTGTTCCACTCATTTATGCATTCATTGGTTGCTTCTTGTATCAACCCTGGCATAATGAGATAGTGCTGTAATCAGCTGAGCTATCTGACCAGCTCTACTTATGGGTAGTCTTAATGGCTGTGTTGAGATCCAGCCATTCATTGAAAAGGTGATAGAAGCCAGTGGGTTTAGAAGTGAATGGGATGGATTTGAGGAAGGAATAACAAATCATTGTAAATTATTTTTATGTGAAAGGAAAATATAACTAAAAAGAGTCATTTGGTTGAGAAAAATTTTCAGGATGGGAAAAACTTGAGCATGTTTGTTGTGCCAAGGGTAAGAGACAGGAGACATAGAGATGGAGAGAGAGAGAATAGTAACAATAAAATCTTTGTAAAATTTATGAATTTTTATTCCATGCAAGCCTTTTACATTATTTATATAATCAGTATAACAGCCCGAGAAGTGCACATTATCTCCATATTACAGATAGTAAAAGTGAGGTGCCAAACAGTTAAAATAAGTAAAGATCGTATAACTTCTTAGTGGCAGGCCTGGAATTCTCTAACTCAAAATCCTGTTCTTAGCCATTTAATTCACCATGGGCGAGTTTCCCACCACTTTCCAGGATGCCTTTTCCCTTCTACGCCTACTGGTGTGCCTCGTGTAGGACACGATGCTCATTTTAATATTTGTCTTCATGAAACACAAGCAGAAAACCTTTTCTTCAAAAAGGCATGCTATATTTCAGTGCCACCCCACATTTTCTTGAATTATGCATGGTTTAATAGTATATGATTGCTTCCTCTTATTTAAAGGTGTAGAATATGGAGAATTGAAGATGACCTTTCTAAACCAGTTGTTTCTGAATTTTTAATGTTAAATATATTTCAAATTTTTAAAAATGAAGCAGAATAAGCATATGTAAAAATATATAAAACATACAAATATGTGTGTGTGTATTCATATATGTATAATGAATGGCTGGGCAGTTAGTAACTGTTTAATGTTTGTGAATTATATGAATCAATGTATTACAGTTGATATTCTGTACTTGGTTCATTGGTGTTATTTTCCTTATGTTCTAACAGAAGATTAAGCATAAAGATAAAATCTTAGACTGCAAATAAATTACATCTTTGCCTATTTTTTATTAATTGACAATTTTAACAGATTTTTGAATCTGAAAATTCAAGAAGGTGAAGCTCACAACATTTTCTGTCCTGCGTATGATTGCTTCCAACTTGTACCTGTGGATATCATAGAAAGTGTAGTCTCTAAGGAGATGGACAGACGATACCTACAGTTTGATATTAAGGTATGTTGGCAATTATCTTTCCAATATCCATAATTTTAATTTTATGAAACCTATTTCATGAAACAGATTTTATTTAATATATTTGTTTTATTTTTTAAAACAAAACTTGCATAATGGAAATGCAGTTTCCTTTTGTCTCAGAAAAATTGCATAAATGAACGGTAACGTTAATTAAAATTTCAAGCTAAAACATTATTTTATAATCGTGAAAAAGCTAAAGTAGCCTTTTACCAGAAGAAATAAAACTGTTCCTCAGAACTGTTTACTATTTGGCCTGTTGTAACTGATTAATCAAAATCATGTTCAAAGTAGAGAGTACTACTTTAAGCTTTCCAAAAGACATTATATTTTATACTCCTAAATATAAATATTTAGAAATAAAGACCATCAACTTAGAAATTTAGGAGGTTTTCTTCTAGTTTCAATTAACGGTTTCATATAATGAATTATACTGTTTACTGTATCTTTTTTTCTATCTATATTTTTATTCAAGAGTTATTCTAGAGCATATGCAAGTTACTTTCTTTTTTGTATGAATTAAAAGTTGCATTTTATGTGCCTTGTGCAGAATTTTTGTGTGCTAAACCCTAATTAGTACATTTTTTTAAAAAGAGGTTCTACTGTTTCTTTAGATAGAAAGCATGATACTGATTTTTAAGTATCATTAGAATGCCATTTAGAAATTTACTATTTTAATGCAGCTAATAATCAGATATAAGATTCTGTTTATAATTCTGTTCATCAGAAAAGTGCCACATTGTATGAGAAAACATTTCTCAGTTGCACATTTTCTGTGTGAATAATTGCGTTCTTACTTTATCGTTATCATCTATCATCCTGGTTTTTAAATTAAACATAAATTTTAAAAATCATGTCATTACTAGATAATTGCCACTTCTTTCCTTGTTACTAAGCTGTTTCATGATTTCACTTATATGTGTATCTCAAGGTCAAAACAAAATAGCAAGCAAAATAAAACAGAAAGACTCACAGAGCCAGAGAACAAATTGATGGTTGCCAGAGGGGATGAGGCTGGGGGGATAGGTGAAAAAGTTGAAAGGCGCTAAGAGGTACAAATTTCCAGCTATAAAATAATTAAGTAATGTATAGCATAGGGAATATAGTCAATAATATTGTATTAACTTTGTACAGTGACAGAGGTTACTAGAATTGTGATCACAGATGTCAAATCCCTATGTTGTATACCTGAAACTAGTATTATAGTGTATGTCAATTATACTTTAAATAATAAGTTTTGTCATACTTACTGGTACTATTTTAAGTATTTTGAGACTGACTACACCTTGTTTATTATTTCACTCTTTTTTTGGTTTTAAAGTAAATCGACATAGGAACACACTATATTAGAATTTAGAGTTAAAATATTTATTGTTGTATTTTGTTATTGCTATTTAAACAGGCCTTTGTTGAAAATAATCCTGCCATTAAATGGTGTCCTACTCCAGGCTGTGAAAGAGCCGTCAGACTAACAAAACAAGGGTCAAATACGACCGGGTCTGACACTCTCAGCTTTCCTTTGCTCAGAGCCCCTGCTGTGGACTGCGGAAAAGGACACCTCTTCTGCTGGTAAGTACAAGACAAACTGGGATAATCTAATCACCTTTCTCGTGATGTTTAAGAGAGAGTTTTTACCTTGAATCAGGCCTTTAAATTGTAGTTTTTGATACCATTCTTATTACTTTTAAACTGTGTATTGAATCTACATTTATTGTGTGCTTGATGTGTGTGAGACACTGCCAAATATTTTGATATATTGAGTTCTCCTGACTTTGCTATGAACTGAGTGCTGCTATTATACCCATTTTACAGATAAAGAAACTCAGGCTCAGAGAGGCTACCCAGGGTTATGCAGCCAGCATATGACAGAAGTGGGATTAGAGCCCATCTCTGATTCCGGAGCCTGTGCACTGCAACTCTTAATATCAAGTTGCTGGCCACAGATTAGAAAATGTTTAGAGTTTCAGTTTTCTTCCTTAAAATAAAGGTCTCTAGCAGTGATTCTTAACCAGAGATACCCGGAATTACTAAGACAACTTTTCCAAATTTTCATCCCCAAACCCCAGCAAGATTTTGATTAGTAGGTTTTGGTGTAGGACTCTGAAAAAAAAAAGGTCTTAGATGATTCTGATGCACAGTTCTAGATAGGACCTACATTGTGTGTCTTTGTTGAATTTCCAGCGTCCGATAAGTACTCAGCACGCATGAGCTGATGATAAAATCAGTAATAGGTGGGCAGTGTAACTGCGTATGTTTGTCTGACATCAGCATTTTAACTTTATTTAAAATAGATTCAATGATAACTAACTTTTGTTTTATTTAATTAAATGATCAAAAAAGAAATAGTATTTGTCCTGCTTTTTGCTCATTTACAGATTTATCATATATGTGAGGATACACTTTAGATGAATATAATACTCTACCCTTTGTCTACTTATTAGAAACCAAAATGGAATTATAGCATTACTAAATAGTAAAAAGGCATAGTAATAAAATATTCCTGCCCTGAAAGACCAGTTTCTTACCCTAATCATTATGAGCATTAGCTAAAAATATTTCTTGACCTGACAATCCATAAATAGCACCAAACTCTAGGTCAGGGGTCACCAAACTACTGTCCATACCAATTTTTGAAAATAAAGTTTTATTGGAACATAGCCACATTCTTTGTTTTACATTCTTAGCTTCCTCCTCTTATTCCTATAGTAGCGCTTTTCCTGTAATCATAAATTATAAATATTTTTAAAAACACATTTTAAGTAGAATTCTGCCTTTCTCTAGTGTTTTAAAGAGAAGCACAATCTGCTTTGTGCCAAAGGAAGCTTTGCAAAAGAGATCTTTATAAAATAAAGCCATGTGATTCTGGGTTTGTTTCTTTCTTCCCCCAAAAGCTCAGATATATTCCTAAAGATTATTACAAAAACTACAAGAAATGGCAATAATTATTTATTCTTTTTAACAACTGCATGTGACAGAATCAGTTGAGAGTCACCTACAAAAGATGTCTGCCTGAATGTAACTGAATGTATTCATTGTTAGGAGGGAAGGTAGGAGTAAGCATTTATTTCCGCCCCCACCACGAGAGAGTCCTTTGTATTATAAATTGTACACCAACCAGTTCTGGGCCCTTCATAACTCAACCTAGAATGCTCTTTCGCCTTAGCCTGTGTAACTGCAGTTTGTGTCCTCTTGACAATATTATCCCTAGACAGTGTACAAAACCTGGATGGACTCTCACTTGGGCCAGTGACCTCCTCTCTGTTTTTCTTTTAATTAAGTAGAATATGCCACAGTTTGCCCTCTGAACTAACACAAAGCCTTTCTTCGCATTAACTCTTCAAAGATTTGTTGTCAGAAGTACTCCTTGGCCACCAAAATCTTAATCTGTGAGAAGAACTGAGAATTAACCTGGTATCATGGTTATTTCCCTCCTGACTGTCTCCTGGTCCCTTCACCCACCAGTATCTCCTTCAGAAACTGAGAAACTTACTTGGACTTTATCCCTTCTAAAACCATAGAAGTCAAACATATTTTAGAGTTATTCACTAAAATTGACTGGCAAGAATATTCTGAATAGTAAAATAGTGAGGTTTTTAATATTTAACACAGCTGTGGAGCACTTATTTACTGAAACGCCTTTAAAATAGTGTCTCCACAACCATGAAACAAATTGGAATCCTTGGTAGGAAGGCTTGAATCATGGTGTTGCACCTGGTGAGAAATCAGTCTCAGGTTTCTAGTCCACTTAACTTTCCAGTGAAGGTACAGACTTATCAAGTATTGGAAAAACTTTGAAAGTAAATGTCATTAAAATTGTCATCAGCTCATTCTGTTTTCCTCCAATACCCAGGATAAGGATTTTGATAACACATACTTCCTTGGTAGGATCATGAATCCTGATAGAGTTAAACTAATAGTTTCATGCTTCATCTCCTTCTCCATAGACTTCACAGACAAAGGGACTCTTTAAAGAGCCCACTGGGCAAAATAAATGAGGTTGTCCTTGTTTGTGGCCTAATAGTTGAGTCTCATCTTCTCTTGCATAATCAGCCTGAAACTCTTAGCTTAATAACTCTGGTTCTGGAAATAAAGATTTTTCCAGACTGGCAGTATTCAGCTATTTAAGTATCAGAGTCTTTCCAGCTAACAGAACATTCCTCAACCCTTTCTAGGCCAGGAATGAAAACATGCTTTTTATTTCGTAGAGCTCAATCATAAGACCCTGTTTAAATATCATGTCCTTTATACAAAGTAGCATACCCATCTAAATACAGGTCTTCCTCACTACCCTAAAGTAGGGCAGAATAAGTGGAAATGAAGAAGCAGTTACCATTAACTTATATGGAAAAATTTTGAGTTTTCCCAAACCCGAAATATAACCTATGAAATCATACCAAAAACACATAGAACCTAAAGTAGCACTAACGTAGTAAAAGCAGTCCTGCCCTCGCTGCCCCAGGTGCATGCAGCCGGCGCGGTGGCATGCCGCCGAGCAAGTGCTGAACGCTGTTTTCCCATCCTCCCTTTTTTTCTGCCTATGGTTGTGCGTATTGACGCATTTTCAAGGAAAGAGCCATCCCTTGGTCTCCTGATATTAGTTAACCCTCACATCTAGACAAGGTTAAGGATTTTAGGTAAGACAACCATTTTTTTCTTTATAATTTCTTACCAAGTACCCTTTTCCCTGAATAAACCCACTTTAGTAGCATCTCTAAATTTCAGCTGACTGTGTGCCAGAATTTCCCCTTCCCGTTCATTCACTCATTTTTAGTGATATTTTGAGGTGCAGTCTCAGCAACAGGTACCAGGTCTCTCAGAACACTGTGTTTCTGCTGTGTATAATGTGCACTTTCTTGCACGAATTTTAGAGGGAAATATAAGGATGCACATTATACATGGGTACTAATTCCATATCTAGATAAATGTTTTTAATTCTTTTAATTATACTTATGCATTAAAAGTATAACTCCGGAAAGCAATAATGATATCCGTATGTTCAAAAATAAATGCTAAAATTCCTTTATAATACAAAAACAAGTATCTAAATATAAATAAATAAATAATTGAATTAAAAATTTAAAGCTAAAGATATTTTTTCCTGAAAGTTTGGGCCAAAACCATGGGTGTGCATTATACATGGCAAAAGTACTTGTCACCAGTCATTGGTGTCTTGGTTAAAGCTTTCCTCGGGAATTTAGGTTTCAGTTACATACAGAATATTCCAGTATTTCACTACTTCTTTCAGAATAACATCTCCCCCTATACACTGATAATTTAGATCACCGATCACTTATGGTAGCATTGTTATTATCCTACTTGAAGAAGTTCAGGCTTATTTTTTGATGCCTTAGTTTTCAAAGATCTTTACTAGTATTAAATGTCAACCTCTAGCTCTTTCTAATTTATGGCCCTTGCTCTAGCTTCTCCTTTATTTATAAACCTCTCCTTTCTATGCCCGGCCTTAGCATTGCATTGGGAGCTAGTAGAAACTGTGCCAACCAGTGCTAACACCCAGATGTGATCATACTGATTGGGCCAGCACCCGAGGAAGTGGCAATTCTGTGTCCTCCTATGAGATTCTAGAAAAGGAAACCTTATGGTGCTGTCTAATGCAACACAACCAGAGAATCAAGCATACTGATAAGCAGTTGTGGACTTTTGAAGAAGTGGCATTTATTTTTTCAGACTTTATTTGAAGACACTGGGCTTTTCCCCCACCCTGGTGATTATTTTCTTGGTTCTGTCAGAAAATGTTCTAACAGCAGAGCCAGTCATACTGGTATTCTTTCCACTAGGGGGAAAAATATTGAATATGCTATTTAATTTTCAGGGGGAAAACCTTAAACTTAATGGAAATAGTTCATTTTGTTGATGTCATTTGCTTTGTTTTAGGTACTGTTGATATATAAGGCTTTTCTATACTTTAATTTTTGTTTTACATGAGTCATGAGGAGTACAGATTCTAGGAAACACTGCTCCTGGGTCTGTAGTATCTTTCTAACACTAGTGTATGGTAGTATATGTGCCAGTTTAAAATTAACAGCTATTACAGATATCCTTTACATTTCTGGAAAGGAGAGTTGATTTTGATATGTACTAAAGTAAATTTAATATATCTACTTCCACTTTCAATCAATCCAATATGTTTTTTATTGAGTTTAGAGACAGGGAAGGAAACATCAATTTGTTGTTCCACTTAGTCATTCATTCCTTGACTCTTAATATGTGCCCTGTCAGGGATTAAACCCATAACCTTGGCATATCAGGATGACACTCTAACCAACTGAACTACTGGCCAGGGCAACCCAGTATCTTTTTTTTTTTTTTAATTACCACTGAGTTACTAAAGAACTCTGTAAAACTGCATTTATGGAAAAGATTTTCCAAATGCCAGGTTTGGTGATGTCAGGAATTTAAGGAAATTAAAGTATTTTCAAAAGCACTTTCGAAGTAACTGGTGCTGTTGTATTTTCTCTAAACCATTTTTATGTATGCAGTTCAGTGGTACTAAATACATTCATAATGCTGTGCATTTTCAGAACTTTTTCATCTTCCCAAACAGAAACTCTGTATCCATTAAGCAGATATTCTCCATCCTCCCTCCCCTTCAGCTACTGGTAAACACCATTATACTTGCTGTCTGTATGAATACCCCTATTCTAAATATTTAATATAAGTGGAACCATACAAAATTTGTCCTTTTGTATCTGGCTTATTTCACTTAACAGAATGTCTCTAATACTCAAGATTCATCCATATTACAATATGTATCCTGGCTCAGAATTTCATCCTTTTTATTGCTGGCTAATATTCCATTGTGTGTGTGTATACACTACATTTTGCTTATTCATCTGTCCATGGACACTTGGGCTGTTCCCATATTTTGGCTGTTGTGGATAATGCTGTTGTGAACATTGGTGTAAAAGTATAAGCCCTTGCTTTTAATTCTTTTAGGTGTATACCTAGAGGTGGAATTGCTAGTTAATGTGATAATTCTATGTTTCACATTTTGAGGAACCACCAAACTGTTTCCCATAGCAGCTACATCATTTGACATTCCTACCAGCAATGCACAAGGGTTTCTGCTTTTCCACATCCTCCCCAACACTTGTTATTTTTCATTTTTTAATAGTAGCCATCTTAATGGGTATGAAGTAGAATTGATACATTCTTAATATAGTGAAGTGTTACTTCTTAGTTTGTAAGACTGTCTGAGCCAGGAGGTGTGTCTTAACAAAGTTAAACTGTGCAAATAAGATCTTTATTTAAAATAACAATAATAGTGCCCTGACCAGTGTAGCCCAGTTGATTGGGGATTGTCCTGCAAGGCAAGAGGTCGCCAGTTTGATTCCCGGTCAGGCCACATGCCCAGGAGCAGGTTTGGTCCCTGGTCAGGACACATACAAGAGGCAACCGATCAGTGTTTCTCACATCGATGTTCCTCACCCTCTCTTTCTCTCTTTCTTCCCCTCTCTCTAAAAATAAATAAATAAAATCTTTTTAAAATAAAATAACAATAATGATGACAACTGCAGATTGGGTCTTTCTTCCCCCCAAAATGATATTTTATTATCAACTGTAATAATTACCCTCGTATTACAGAATATAGCATCATATGGAATTAAAACAAATAATTTGTAAATGCTTTAGGCCCTTTTTAATGTTTGATTTTTATGTAGTGATAGAGAGAATATAAAATTAACTTACAAATGATAAGTTGATATGTTTTTAATTATTTAAATCAAAATTTCCCAAAATCCAGTGAAACAGAAAGTTGGGAATTCATCAAACTCAAAAGTAAATTAGATTGCCCTACCTGTTATTCGGAGGTAAAAATAATGACAGAAATGTGATATGAAACAGGACTGCTCAAACTTTAAAATACAGAAAGGTCATGGGATAGTATTCATAAAATGCATATTCTAATCATTAGGTCTAGTGGGGCCTGCTCTTCTGCGTGTTTAACAAGCTCCTGAGTAAAGGTAATGCTGCTAGCCAGGGGAACACACTCTGAGTTGCAAGAATTTAAAGTATTAGTGAGGGCAGAACCTAACTGATAAAAATATTTTATATTTTCTAGCTCTTAAGGCATGCAAAACTAAATTATAAATATTAGGTAATTTATTTGGAATTTTTTTTAACATGTAAATGAATATACTGATTAAAAACAAAATCTGCCCCGGCTGATAGAGCTCAGTAGATTGAACGTCGACCTGCAAACCAAAGGGTCACTGGTTCGATTCCCCAGTCAGGGCACATGCCTGGGTTGTGGGCCAGGTCCCCAGTAGGGTGCATGAGAGAGGCAAACACACACTGATGTTTCTCTCCCTCTCTTTCTCACTCCCTTCCCCTCTCTTTACCTCCCTCCCTTCCCCTCTCTCTACAAATAAAATAAAATCTTTAAAAAAAAAAAATCTGACCTTTTGGTATCAAGCTTTAGAATCACATTTTTAATTCCTCTCTTGAAATACGTCATCTCTCAGTAGTCGCTGTGCCTCAGTTTTCTCAACTTTAAAGTTGAAAGAGTTACTTTCTACCTATTCTTTTACTCCAGTGTTGATGAAGAATATTTTAAAATTGCCTTTTCTATGTTTTCCTCTTTAGGGAGTGCCTTGGTGAAGCACATGAACCTTGTGATTGCCAAACATGGAAAAATTGGCTACAAAAAATAACTGAAATGAAACCAGAAGAACGTAAGAAGAATTTTAGATAGCTATGCTACGTTATTTTCTAATAGCATACAAAAGATAATGTCATATTTCTTATTGTCTTCATTTAAGAAATTTTCAAGTTTGTAAGTGCTAGAGTTCCCCTTTTTAACATCACCCTTTTGATCAACATCCTTTTGGAGGTGACAGATTTTTTGCAAGAGGGAATCATAAGCAAGTTCCATGTTTCCAACTGACTTATTTTACAACCTAAGATAGACAAGGTAAACAAGAGTCTCATTTAAGACTCCTCCTACAGCCTTCCCTGTTATTCTTGGGTGGACCAACCAACTTCTCTGTACTGATGGGAAGAAATGTATGATCCGTAGTGAGAGGAAGCCTCTTACTTCCCTGGAAACTTCCAATGAATATATTGTAAGACAAGTTAATTTCCTAATGTGGTTCTGTGGACTTATATTGTCATGTCTATAACTATTTTTTACTGAACTTCTATAAATACATTATCTCTGTTAATTCTCACAGAAGTACTATGAGATTGGTACTAGGAATCTCATTTTACAGCTGAGGAAACTTATGCTTACGTTGTATTGAGTGACACGGGGCACAGGCCTCGTGAGCAGAATGGGTTTGGATTAGCCTTCCTAATAGCAATTCCTGCACTTGACAAGTAAATATATCTGCTTCATAATAATTTTTATTCCCTGAGTGTTTTATGGCAACTGTTTTCTTTCAAATTAATACAAATGAAAATTAACTTAGGGGTTTTTCCTTTGCTTTTTAGATCATGGAGTTAGTCTGAGTCATTGCAAATCGAGATTAAGAATTCACTCAGTGAATCTACACTTACTATGAGCAAAGTACATAATAAAGATGATGCCGCCCTTCAGAGAGTGCAGAGGCTAGAAGGGAAGCGGTCAGATAATTGCAATATCATATAATAACTAATACAAGGTGGGACAGAAGTAGGTTTACAGTTGTGAATACACAAAACAGATTTATCTTGTATTATAATTTATTATTATATTATTTTCTATACAAACAACGGTAAACCTGCTTTTGCCCCACCCTATATAGTTGGGTAAAGATGAGAAGACAAAAGAAAAAAAAGATGTGAGAGTACAAAAACAAAAACAACTAAGTCAGATCGGGGAGGGGCGGCAGGATGTCAAAGAATCTCGAAGACAGTGAGATATTAATGGGGTTTTAGCATATGATGCAGAGGCAAAGATGTGGTAGGCTTGCGTGCTAGCAGCTGAAGTGACACTGGGGAACTGGCTGGCAGCCATGAGACCTGTCACAGGCTGTTATGTTGTGCAATATACCATGGCCCGAGCGTTGTTCCTGAGCATTTCAGATTCACAAGACTCATTTTGTGCACTGACTCAGAGTTATTCAGATCCATGGAGAAGGGACTGCTGTGTAAACCATTATGCCAATTTGTTAATTGCTAATGAGTGAGTTTCCTTTCTCACGGTAAGGAGACTCATACCCTTACCCAGAGCAAAGGGAAGTGGATAATCTCAGGATATTTTATAGTGAGGTCTGATTAAATATTCCTGTCCTGTACATTCATCAGTCAATCAATAATTTTTTTAAGTACCTGCTATGTGCTGGGCACTTCCCAAATCAAAAACACCTGCATAGATTGTTCCCGTTCCCAGGTTTATCATGTCTCTCTCTTGAAAGCCAGATATACCTAGCCATCGTTCTCTCGACACCCACCCAATGGTCTGTATATGTGTGAGTTCCATAAATAGATTAATACCATTACCTACAGCACCTTTAAATATGACAACACAGTTGGATTTTGCTTTTTTTCCCCGCTTCTGCCACCTAGAAATAACTATGTTTCTATTAGAGATGGCTTGCTATTGTCCATATTCCTACATTTTTTTATTCGTATCTGTGGAGCTTAAAGTTAAGGTCCGTGGGAGAAAATTGCAAGAGATGAGCCTGGAAAGGTAGGTGTTGCCAGATTGTGAGGGCTCTTGCCAAACTGTCTGAATTTATCCAAGTAATCAAATAAACCATAGAATGCATTTTTTTAAAAATAACTGTGTTATATTATCAGAGATATTTTCATCATGATAGACAACTAGGAAGGGTAGGCCGAAGGGGAGAGAGGCCGGAAGTAGGACAGTGAAGTTTTTAGTTTGTGTCAGACAGTGGATCATGATATCATTGGTCAACTTAGGAAATTCAGATAAAGGAGTAACATTCAGGCAGATACCATGAGTTTTGCTGTGGACATTTTGAGCTTGAGGTACTTTAAGTACATATGTCAGAAGATGTTTAGTGGAATTTTAGAAGTTCCCTACAGCTCAGAAGAGATGCTGAGAAAACTTAGAAGTCACTTACTACTTTTAAGTGGTTTCTTCAGTATTTATTTAACATTTTTTCAATGCTATTTTATGTTAGAATACAGAAATAAGGTGTCCTCTATGCTCTTGAAATGTACATTTTAGAGATGGAGATAGGTATGTACAAAACTAAGAAAAAAGAATACTTACAAATGCTGTGAGAGAACAATGTACCTATGGTACATTATGCAGATGGGGAGGGACAAATGAGGAGATTAGAAAAAACTCTATGAAAGAATCGAAGCCAAGCTGCACTGTGGAAGCGGACAGATGTCCTTCACAGAGACCAGAATCAGAAGGGCATTCCCAGCATAGGATGGAGGAGGGCTGTGAAGTAGCATGGCATGTTCAAGGACCACAAACAGCTCAGTCCGGCCGGAGCAAAGGAAGGCGCACTGAGAGATCAGACTGCACAGGCGCACAAGTCCAAATTGGGTCTGGGCTGGGACTAAATGCGATCCTGGGAAGTCTGGCTTTATCCGGAAGAAGTAGGTGTGGCCAGATTGCAAGGGTTCGTGCCACATAGTCTGAATTTATCCTAGTAACAGAATAAGCCATAGAAAACATTTTTTTAAATAGGGAAGTGGTACTATCAGAGATATTTTTATAAAAATAGACAACTAGGATAGACTGAAGGAGCGATAAGGAGTTCAGTAGGAAAGTGATAACAGTAGGAAGTGCTTACTTAGAAAGATCACTTGGGCAGAAGTGCGGATGATGAATTAGGGACTATTGAAACACTAGGTAAGAATGCTGTTCCTGAGACAACTTCAGAAATGTCAAGGTGAGAGGATGCAAGAGCTTGAACAAGACAGGCAATACAGATGGGAGAGCAGAGGTGTATGCCGGAGAGTTAAGATGTCATTAAGTGAACATCAAGTGTACTTACTAGTGGCCTAAAAGAGTCAGTACACCACAAGAAGTAATTAGTACAGCATATTATTTAATTCTTTAATAGAAAATGGCCAGAAGTGTTTGATTTGAGATGTAAAGCAAGCATTTTGAAATAGGTGATTATTTTCAATTATCACTTACAATTCTAAAGTTGAATCAGTTACTCCATATCCACTAATAAGTTTTTACTAGGGAAGGAGAGGGAGAACAGCCTGACCATTAAGTCCAGATCATTGGTGGCACTAGGACAGAACATCCTTACACACGAGAGTAATCCCGATAATGAGGAAGGAAATGGAATAGTACATATGTGGTGTGCATAGTGTATACATGGTTACTTCTGGCTGCCCGAGATAAGGAGACCTCAAATTAAAAACTGAAGATCACTCCAAAAAATTTCCAGATGGAGTTTTAATTCAGAAACACGGAGGAATTTTAGAAAATGGGATAGGAGTCAAGAGCCTGAGGTTACCTGAGGAGTGATCTACCAGAGGAGACAAAGCCAAGATTTCAGAGAATGTTCCCAGCTGTCTGCCACACTAAAAGTGTTAACCAGTAGACTATGATAATGGCCACTTAAGTTTATGAAATTTAGGGTGAGGCTTGAAGCAGACAATAATATGCCAAGTATAATACTTAAGTAGAACATCATCACTAAATATACGAAAACAATATTTCAAAAAAAAGTATGATTAAATGCTCTGTTGAGTTTACATATTACTTTGGCTCATGATCTCATATCTGGCATAAACATTTTCAAACTTGTAGATTCAGGAGAAAGATTTCTCTCTTATACCCAGTTTTCTAAAGTTATTGAATTATGAGACTCAAAAGGAGCAAGAAAATCTAAGTAATGAAAAAAAGTATTAGAAAGTAAACTGAGATCAGTTCAAAGGATTAATTCCACATAAATGTTCAGATACTGTTTTTAAGTTCTGAAACTGCGTCTAGTTTGCCTAATCAAAGCAAGAAGCAGGAATGATTGTATTTTCTGTGAAATGGTGGTTAATTTATAAAATTATCTAATTGATTTTCTCATAGTACATAGTAAATAAATGGTTAATGGAATTCAAATTGTCTTTTTAAGAATTCAGTCTTCTAAAAGAACTTTGTTTTCACTTTCATACATGTTGACTCTACTAACAGGTCTTAGATTCTGTTATATTCCAATATTTGATTATATGAAGTTAATATTTCTTAGAAAGAGACCTAAGCACACAGATTATAAAGGAAAGAAGATCAAGATTTAACACACATGTAACTGAAGTGAAGGGAAGAGTATGGAAGTCATTACAAGTGAAGAAGAGTCACCAGGTAGACTGAAGGGAGATACGGTATTGCAGGTATGAAGAACAGCGTGTACAAAGGGCAGATATATGAAATGAGCATGTTCAGAAAACTGGAAGTGAAGGCTTTTATTCCAGTACAAGTTTTTTGTTGTAATAATAGTTATTTCCTGAACATGATTTACTTCATGCAATCCACTAGAATGCAGTTAGGAATTAGCATTCTCTCCAAGGGCGGGAGAAAAACACTGTTATGTTGCAGACCACGCAATGGCTTTGTGCTTTATTTATTGTAACAATGGACAATAAAGGTCATAAGAATAAGTGAGCGCCTCTGAGCTAAAAATAATGTTGACGCTGAAGGGAGGAGAAAGGCCACTACATGTAAACAAAACATAGACAATTGCACTTAGTGATTAGTTTTATAGCAATACCGTTTGTAAATGACATTACCTCTCCAGCTTGGCCTTATTGACCATACGTATAGTAGTAAGTTCTTCCTGAAACTCCTGTTTTCCATCAGTTATCTCAGAATTCTCCCCACTAACGTCCTAATCAGACCGTCATCTACCAAGTGGGTTTTCAACTAGAGTAGAGACTGATTATTTCATTGTTGCTGTTGTTTTTCTTTGCTTTGTGCAATTGAAAACCAGCGCTTTACAGTCCAGCAGTGGAGCCGCTATGAGATTGTTGACACATGTAAGGGTTCCTTGTGGCAAGATAGCCCGCCTCCTCCACAGCTGGGCTTCCATCAGAGGGCTGATCCTAGTCTCAGCTCTTCCAGTTCAGATGCAGAGCCACTTGCCGAGTTTCAATCAGCTCAAACTTTTGCCTCCTTCCATCTCCAGGGATTTATGTCTGAGGGGTTGGGTAACTTCCTTTTAAGCTTCAAAACTCAAAACATCCGATGACTCCCCTGCTTTTAACATTAGGGCTAGCCCCTTACTGCTCCCTTCTGGGAGTGTCTGCATGCAGTCAGAGCCATGATTGGATGGACACTTGTAATGACTCTAAAGTGATTTTCCAGCATCTCTTTCAGTAAAGAAAACAAGGCTTTCCTGAGCATGTAGAGTTTTTTGTCTGTTTTTTTTTTCTTTTTTATCTTGATTACTGACCTTCTTGCAGGAAAAAATAAGTTTTTAATTGTGCATCACAAACTCTCCCCAGCCCCTAACTCTCTCCGCTAGGGGGGAAAAGTTTATAGAATGTAAAATGTCAATTTTAGAATAGAAACCATGGCATTTCTTAATATTGCTGATCTCAAATTTAGTACAATAAATTGAATTTAAGATAATAAAGAGCACAAGATTAGTGTGGGGATAGAGTTTGAGGGAAGCTTGCCAGGTAGACAGTAGCCAAATCCTGAAGGGCTTTATATTCTTTGTTAAAGCAATTTGACTTTTTTTTTTTTTTGTAGTCAGTAGTAGTCAGTGGGGAGCACTAAAAGATCTAAAGTGGATTTGTATTTTAAAGAGATTACTGTTTAGGATGTATTGTGGGGGTTGGGAGAAGGGAGATGGAACTGGGGGGATAGGTTGGTTTTCTGTGTTTTAATTGTCTAGGCAAGAGGTGTGAAGGACCTTAGCTAAAGCAATAAAATTGGAATTAGAGAGAAACAGGTATGAAAAAGAGGCAGAATCAGTGGGACTTGGTGGGTGAGAAAAAGAGAACGGTGTGTCCAAGATCACACTCTTCCACATTGACTCTGATGATCGTATCATTTACCAGGGCAGGGGTTAGAGAAAGGAGCAAATTTGGGGGCAATGATAAGTTTAATTTTAGACATGTCACATTGGATTTATTTTTAGCTTATCTGAAATAATTACAGTAAAAAAAAAGTATTGATATTTCAGTATAATTTTCATGTTAGCGGCAATTATATTTACAACTGGCCTATTCCAGAAATTATTGTCTAAAGTAACCATTTTTCCTATAGTTTCCTTTGATGCAATGGTTATTTTAAGCAGAAAATAAGATAATTTTTTTTTAACTTTGGGAGTTTTTTTCCCCCTTTTATTTGGACACAAGTTAGGGAGAAATCTCCTTTAAATCAGGTTTCATAAATGGAGCTTTGGAATGCAGCTTCTTATCCTATAATCATGCCATTAAAAATGAAGCAATTTTTTTAAAATGCCATAGAGCCTAATCAAAAAATAAATATATCAGTGTGATGGGGCAGCTGATGACTATTGGGAGAACTGTGTGAGGTCCCGAGGTGCCTACTTTGAAGGGGACTGAGGTGTCATTGTCATTAAGTATGTTTTTTGTATCTTGTATCTTCTTCAGGAAATCTCTATTTTTCCTATTTAAAAAAAAGAAAAAGAAATATATTATTAAAATTGAGAGACAACTTGCAAAGAACACTTTGGGTTTCTTTCTCCTGTTATTGTGCACTAAATTATTTATTTTTGTGTTTGTGCTTAATATCCCAAAGTTGTGGGAGTTAGTGAAGCTTACGAGGATGCTGCCAACTGTCTCTGGTTGTTAACTAACTCTAAGCCCTGTGCTAACTGTAAGTCTCCAATACAGAAGAACGAGGGATGTAATCACATGCAATGTGCTAAGGTAAGAAGTTAAAAAGGATTTTCAGTGTTTTGCA
>PVJD01011096.1:0-48778 GCA_004026545.1 Mormoops blainvillei | reverse complement strand
ATTGGTGGAGGAAACATAGTAAGCATAAGGATCCTGCCGATTAATGATTCCCTCTCAGGCAGTTGGGCTCCATGTGTTCTGAAACAACTTGGTTTGCTGGAATACACCGAATGATTTTAAAAGGGAGGCAGACATTGGGTTTAACAACAACAATCAAGAAGGCAACACCGGGTTCAGGGCCACCTTGTTCCAGGGCTCCGAGCTGAAGCCTTTGACTTGGGAATTCCTCATGTCGTCCTGTTGTGTGCCCAGCCAGCCTAATGATCTGCTCAGATCAACAGTTAAAGAAAACACCCGTGTCCTCTCCATAGCCCGTGTGTGAGTGTGGCAGAGCGGCTGGCGAGGCTGCAAACTGTGGGTTGGAGACTAAATGAAATGGCTGCCGAATGGCAGCTAATCATACTACAATTTACCATACCCCAAATTTCAGGAAATCACTCCTAGAACTTGACAATGTAGAAAAAAAATCAACGCTGGGTGAAGAAAAATCCGTTGCCGTTGCCTAAGGCATGAGGCGTCACTGAGTGAGGGGAGGTGGCATGGGGCTGCTGAGAAAGACAGCCGCCTTTCAACCCTCTAGTGTGAGGGGCTAGGGCGCTGCCAGGTGAGCTGCTAAGTGTGGTGGACGTGAGGGCGCAGCAGCACCACAGATGAGGGGGAAAGGAGGGGGAACGGGGGCGGTGCCATGTCCTACAGTATAAATGTGTGATAGGAATGCAGGAAAGCCCTAAAGGAGCAGTTAAATCAAGGTGGCTACATTAAGTAAGATGCTTTTCCAATAGCCCCAGGTGTGTCATTGTGGAATCTTTTTCACCATTCTCCTAGCGTTGTCTGCCTCCTTCAGAGAATCTTCGTATTGAATTAGAACTTTGTTGGAGATCTGTCTTAAACACTAGAATCAGAGGTCTTAACAGGGTGGGAGTGATGTTTTACTCTTCTCTGCCTTCTCAATGACTAGCATAATGTCTTCCTATATTGTAGGTACTCAGTGTATACTAGTCGATTTGAAGTGGATGGAACTGGGGAACACTATGCTAAGTGAAATAAGCCAGGTGGTAAAAAACAGATACCATATGATCTCACCTATAAGTGGAACCTAATCAACAAAACAATCAAGTAGACAAAAGAGAACCAGAGACATGGAAATAAAGAACAAGCTGACAATGATCAGAGGGGTGGGGGAGGGGGATCACAGGGGAAAGAAGGGGGAGGGTCAAGTCAAGGAGCATGTATAAAGGACCCATGGACAAAGACAATGGGAGGAGGGTTGAATCTGGGAGTTGTGGGGGAGTAGAGCAGGGGAGAGTAATGGGGAAAAAATGGGGACCACTGTAATTGAACCACAATAAAAAAAGAAATTGAGTAAGATACAAATAAGTAAAAAAAAAAAGAAAAGAAATTAAACAGGATTTAAATTGCTCTCACATTAGATAAAAACAGTCATGGCAGCCAGTGTGAGCTTGGATGGGGAGAAAGAAGTCCGTTTTTGTTATTGGTATCTATGTAAATTGGTTTAATCTCTTTTGGAAAAATTGGAAAAGTTTATTATGGCATATAAAAGGATGCAGATCCATTAGGCTAGTAATATTGCTTTTTGGAACTTATCCTAAGGATATCATCCAAGGAAGAAAATAAGTTTGTGCAAAAAACTGTGAACTGAATATACTTTCCAAAATAAGAAAAGTATGAATTAAATTATATTACTTTTATCAGGTAGGATAAGGAACATTGAAAAAAAATTGTGAAAAAAATGTAAAAACCAAGGGAAATGTCTGAATTATAGTATGAAATAAAATAAATAAGTAAAATAGTATGCCTACAAAATTTCTAATTATGTAAAATTAGTACATAACAACTGAAGGCAATATGATATAGGTAAAATAATTGTGAGGTGAACTGTTTCACTGGAAAAATTTTACTATGATTTCCCAATTTTATAAAACCCACAGTTTCACTATGATAAAATAATTGAATATAAATTAATTTAAGATATATTCAGCTTTTTCCAGGTAGTACAAAGCCCTATGCTGTTCTGGCATTTCCTCTCTTGGAGAGCTTATTATACAATAAGGGGTTTGGCTATATCAAACTATTACAATATGTTAGTTAACTGCTAGGTGCTAGAATTCGTCACAGGTGCAGCTTGGGAAGGGTGTGAATTTTCTATGTCAGTGGGAGGACTGAAAGGAGAAAGGATTGGGTGGGTGGAGGGCTATTAATTAAATAAAATGAAATCCTCAAAGAAACAGCAAATTAACAGAGTCTAAAAACATAAAAAAATTTCCGGCAGACCAAAGTAAAAGGGCATGTCCAAGACAGAGGGACTAAAGTTGGGGGCAGAACTGTAACAGAGAACCCAGTAGAAGGCAGAAGCAGCTGTGGCAGAGGTGGGTGGTTGGAAATCTAAGTGGTGGAGGGGATGTTCTGTATTCTTCTACGAGACAGTCATTCGGGTGTGGCTATAAGAAGAGACGGAGGAGAGGCTCAAGAACAAACAGAGGCTGTCACACTCCCAGGTCCTCCAGCCAGGAGGGGAACCGCACCCCGCAGGACTACATGGGAAAGGCACCTGGGTGGTTAGGGAGCAGAAGACAGGAGTGAGGGGAAACCTTTAGACTAGAGCCTTCATCGGGGTTTCTACAGGAAAGAAAAGGGATGGTAGGGTGAAAAGTGAAGGCTGGCTCGTTGGAATTATTTCAGTGGACTGTGGTCTATAGATGGTCCCTAGCTTCCTGGTACCCGGCCCTGGGATGATGAAGGCTGAGGAATGCTGCCCCCTGGGGGGCGCAGTGTAAGAGGGAGAGGCAGGGTTCTGCCTTGGTTAGCCTTGGCGAAGATGTTCTAGGCTGGTAAGAACTGGCGAGCCCAGAAAGCGGTAGCATCCTCAACCAGAAAGATCTCTACAGATGGTAAAACATCGTAATGCACACAAAATTTAAAAATATATATTTAAATAAAATAGATTGGGCTATTAAAAGAGAAAAAAAATGAAGACATAGTCTTCTAATTTGTCAATAAACAATGAATCTGAGTTTCTAGGTAGAGTCATTTGATCTTGTTCTCAGAGAGAGGTCTTCCTGTGCCTGCATCATTTACTCTGTACCTAAGACTCATGTGACATTACCATCTGCTTAATTTCCCCCAAAAGAATATTTCCACCATTTCTCTTTTAAAATAAAATATATTTCTAATGTTTTAAACATAACTGTGGGTGTAGAGGCAGTATTTTTTTCTTAATAGAAAAGGAGTAATACGCAACTCCAATAAACTTCATTTTAATCCCTGTCTTTTGGGTGCGAGTTCCATGAGCCAACCATTTCACAATTCAGTAATGATTGTTAGTATCAACAGATAGGGGACGTGTGGGCTAACTCAGGAGATGGCCCCTCTGCGGCCACGGAGGACAGATGGCTGTTCGGCCAGCAGCCCTAAGGAATGAGGAAACAGTCTGTATTTGGATGTCTCAGCCCTCTCACGGCCCCCATGTCGTGAGGCTCCTGCGTTTATCACAAAAGCACGGAACTGTCACCTGCAACTGCTATTCCCTCCACTGCCCCTCTTCCCTCCCTAACGCTGTAAGTAGCGCCGAGGCGGGAGGCGGGGTGCAGTTTCTTGCCTGACCAGCCACCATCAGGCACTCCCCCTATAACATGAGTAGCAAATGGCATCTCCACCTCTGCTGGTCCTCCAGGTGGCTTCTCCAGGATATCACAAACACAAGGGCAGCCCCCCGGCTTGCAGCTCCTGCGTTACAGGGTGGAGCATTATGGACTCAAGCAGTAGTGGTCTGAGCTGGCCTGACCTTTGCCGCTTCGGGCAAAGCGCTGAAACGACAGGGAGTGCCAGATGCAAGCAGAGGCTTTCTCATCGATGAACTGAGTCGGCATCATTGGACACTATCCACAGTGCACCGTCTTCAGACAGCACCCAGGGGGGTTTTAACTCGCCTCTTCCATGTACGCACACGGAGTTTCCAATGGGTCAATCAGCTTACCCAAAGTTACATACGTAAGTTTTGTTTGGTTTGAATCCGCGTCTCGCAACCACAAAATCCGATTCATTGCTGACGGTATGCTGTGAGCTGTACTGTAATCCCCTTAACTTATACAAAACTCTCTAGTGCACGTGTTCCTTGCGTATCAAGAGTACATTAATGATATGGTCGCAGGAGAGGCATACATACCTCACTGAGCTCATTAAACAAGCCGTTATGAGGTGTCTGACAAGCTCCAGAAGCTGGTGAAAAGGAGGAGAGTCAGAACCCGTGCTTGCAGACTCCTTGGTTTCATGGCGTGGCTGATATGTGAACCAATGGTTGAAACATCTTAACGAGCATAACTAAAGTATAATGTCATATGAGGTTTGACAGGGTTAGTTATGGTGGACAGAAGTGGTCCCGATGAGACGGTCATGATATCCACCTGAAGGACGGAGAAAGGTAAGAGGAAGCCATGCGACGCCAAGTCCATCCGTAGTTCCTGCAGCCTCAGTTACCACTGCTGATACGTGGCCTTCCCAATACAGGGCCGCGCTCCTAGCCTCGCTCTCTCTTTGTCAAAATTAGCCCAGAGAAAAGGGAAAATGTCACATTCTATGACAAAAGGAGGTCCCTTTACTGAGCGAGATTAGTTATATGAGCTGACAATCTGTCTCTCTGCGTCCATTTTTAGGAATGACTGGAAATTATTCTGTTGGGAGACGCCTGCATGAAGAATTGGTTTGGGGACGCTGGCGCCTGCCCCTCACAACCAGGCATCCCTTTTCAAATCCCTGTTGCCATAACAACCAGAAAGCACTTTGGGTCCCAAACACAACAGATTCTTTTATGGTGATGATTATTATTAGTCGGTTTGCACTCCAGGCAGAAATCTGATTTACTTCCCCTGAGGAACGTCACCATATGACATGCAAAATGTCAGAGAGAGAACAACGCAAAGTGGAAGTATGGAAGTGCCATGAAACAAAATGTGTGGGAAAATACACCTTGTGAGCCCTTTAGTATTTTTAAATAAAAGTTGCCAGGTTATTCAGGCTGAAGTGTGATGTTAACTGTGTCATGTCTGTGAGCTGCATAAGTTATGACGAAGGCAATGGTTGTAAATTATCTATGGTGGGGTGTTTGATAAAATGTGACACCTGAAAACTTTGAAGGTGCATGACTTTTTAACAGTATTCTGTAGACCTACTGATTGAACCTGAAAATCCATAAAAAAAAAAAAAAAAAAGAGGTGTTTTCCCTAGTAGACCAATCAGGATAAAACATATGCCTAGCTTTCTGGGCATCAGTTTAAGAATGGGAAAAGCAATTTCACTCACGGAATACAAGTGATCACACTGACTTTGAATAAGCTATTCTGTTCCAAATGTGCTGTTTCTAAAATGTACAATTTAAGCAGTTTCCTTCCCAGTCAAACTTAGCCAAACCATTGTGTTTACCTTTAATGAGGTTTGACCTTCAGGGAAGCGCAGAAAAAGAAAACTTTTTGGAATCTCTTGCCTAGAAAAAAAAAAATTGCATCTGCTGTACAAGCCAACTATTTCTTTGTCCCATGTTTATCAGTAATGTGCCCCTGCCCAGCAAAATTGTGTCCTTGAACCAGGGCTATAAAATGATACTATTAAGGGAGGCTAGCCAAGTCTGGTCAAAGAAAGCCATTTATTTTCACTGACCCAGCTGGTCAAGTGAGTTTAGGTCCGGCAGCTTGGCTCACTTGAGAATCAAGCACTGCTATCGTGCCTGTAATTACAGCATGAGAGGGATTTCCAGGAATGAACATCAAAAAGGAAACAGACCTTCCCTGGCAATGTTACACTGCAGAAGAGGGGAGTTGGCAAGGTGAACAGGGAGCATATATTTTCATGTGATTCCTATACTAAAAACATTTTCTTTTTGTATCAATCAGGTGGTGTTTTGTTTTTTTTAACGTAATCTACAATCCCAAACTTCATGGATTGACACAATCAACATTAATTATTATTATTTTTTTAATTCTGTGAATTGACTGGGCAGTTTTTCTGAGTGTGGGCCAGCTCATCTGGCGCTGGATGGTACAGGGCAGCTGCACTTAAACACATGGGGCTTCAGCTGGGACCACGGCAGTGACTAAGATAGATGGAGTCTTTATGTGGGTTTCTCATTCTGCACGAAGGTAACTGGAGCTTCTTCATCTGGTCCTTGAAGGGTCCTCGGAATTAATAACAGGTAAGCTCCAATGCAGAGTAATTTCTAACTTCTCTCTAAGGCATGTTTGCTATCGTTTTACTGGCCGATGCAAGTCATACCACCAAGTCAAAAATTCAAAGGATGAAAAAATAAAACAGAAAAGCCTGTTGATGAGAGGTAGAGCAAAAAATGTGTGGGCTATTATTTCAATGAACTCTAGCATTCTCACCGTACTTGAGGATTACAAAATTACTGATGTGCTTTAGCATATTTTAGTTTAGATTTTCATATGATGTTTTTTCTTATAAAGAAAGTGAACGTTTCCAAATGCATTTCGAGGTAGAAACAGTAGCAGTAAGTTTACCAAGGCTAAATTCATAATTATAGCTGCTGCTACAAAATCTCAATTGCATGACTTAAAAATTGAGTAACTGAGTAAGTAGGATTAGTTGGGTTTATCTCCATTTTATTTTGTTTTATTGTTCTACATGACATAAAATCATTCTATGGTGATTTAGTTCCACTGCAATGACTAAGTGTTTGGGAAGGATGTCAAAATATTCAGAAGGGACAAGGATGAAACATTTTCTTGCCCTAATTTGAGATAATCAACCAATTTTTACTTGCTGTACTTATGACAAATGTAAGACCGTGTATTGAGACGCTGTACAATTTTTTAAAACGCCATGTAGTGTTCAAGTCATTATTCTATAGTTGACAATTGCCCCAAATTACATTTAGATTAAAACAGCAATCATTTATTCTCTGGCACTGTTTCTGTGACTCAGGATTTACAAGTGACTCAACTACAAGATCCTGGCTCAGCACCTTCGGTAAGTTTGCGTTTAGAATGTGACTGGGGCTGGAGTCATTTCAATTGCTTCTTACCTCACATGTCTGGTATCTGTGCTGGGGGATGTCAGCAGCTGGGAGCTTGAGCAACTGTGGCTCCTCCAGTACCCTCTCTCTCTCTCTCTTTCTTTCTCTCTCCTCCCCACACCCTGACTTCTTTACAGAATCCCTCCAACCTAGGGTGGCTAGATTTCTTATACAAACATTGAACCTCCGAATGTATGTGTCCCAACAGGAAGACAGATGGAGGTGCATTGCCTCTTATGATCGAACCTCGACTTTGCCACAAAATCACTTCCTGTGTACTCAGTTAATCAAGGGGGTCACAAAGGTCCAACCAGAACCAAAGACACAGACCCAACTCTTGATGGAGGAGCGACAAGGTTCAGTAAGGGCTGTCAGCTTGAAACTAATTTTTGGTCAATTTTGGGAAAATATAATCTACTATATCTTGCTGAACATTTAACTTTGTGAAGAGCATTTAGTATTATCCATCCATTTTTCTTGGGCCAAGTTCTAGTAATGCTACTACACAATTTCACTTTTCCTTGAGCATTTCAAAGTTACCATTGATATTTATCTTGTGAACTCTGGTTTATTTCCATTTCAGTCAACAAAAGAGCTCGAGAAAGGGCTTGAATACAGGTACTTCATTTGGAAAATAATCCTGGAATATAGAAGAGGGCAACTGAGGAGAAACAAAAAGATAAAAAACCAATGCAAAGACGCATGGCCATTGCAGTGGGTGACCTGTGTTTTCAAACTTGCCCGAACATTCTATGACTTACAAACTTCATCTCAGAACTGTGCATTTAGAGGACTAAAGAATGAAACAAGTTATGCTTGGTGTTGGTTAAATATGGTCACAGGGTCACAAACTCCCCTGCATTTCCGGCTTACTTGTGTCTGAGTGCCTAGTGCATTCCACAAGGACCCCACAAAGGGCACTCAGAGACATGCCAGGGTAGGAAGTAAGAAGTGTGTGACTGTTTCTTGGTGACACACTTCATGCTGCATTCAGGCTGAGCTGGTCACTGCAGAAAGAGGTAAAGGTGAGACGATTTCTAGTGGTGCCTGAGAATTACATGATGCATGATCATTCAAGCCAAAGAGAATCAGATACTGAGCATTTGCTGTGTTCTGGCTACTGTCCTGCCTACTGGGATACAGAGGTAGAAAGATACAAAAGTAAACCTTTTGCAGACGGTGGTGTGATAAAGCTCCAAGCAAACAGATCATCACAGCACAATAGCATAAGTGGTATAAGAGCGGAATACGATACGCTGTTGATATACAGGGGAAGTGGACAACGAGTGCACCAAGAAAGACCATGTGTGGCTAAAAAACCTTTATGAAGAGTTGATGATTGACTAAATCTTCAATGAGGAGAAAGATTTTTCTAAATGAGAACTGGAGATAAGAGAAAGCAGGCATTCCAAGCAGAGAGTAAAATAGGAAAAAAAAATCATGAAAGTTATATATGAAAAACACACTTCTGATGCCGTGATAACTCTCAGGACACAAATTTATATATTAGGAAGCTGAGGCTCAATGGATGGACTCAGTTGGCCTGAGTCACCACTTCTTGATTGACAGTTCAAACAAAAACCTAGAAATCCTGATTCCTCACCCAGTTTTCATCTTCTATTTTGTTAGCCTTACCAAGCATTAGTTTTCAATCATTTTTAAAAGACACTAATATATTATATACCATGTCATTGCTTCCCCATTAGTGCTTATGTTCATTAACAAGTTGAATCAGCCTTGAGTAAGGGAAGAGCAGAATTCCCCCTCCAATTTTTTTCTTTTTCATTCTTACAGCCGGACTAATGATAAAACTGACATAAGACCAGACGAACAGGAGAAAAACCAATTAATATGCACATGTGGGAAAATTATGTAAGGTACTCAAAGAAATGACGAACCAGCCAACATTTTACACATTTCAGACAAAGAAACAATACATTTGTGAAGAATTGACAGGTCAAAAAAAAAAGCTTCATTAGAAAGAAATCTAAGCAAGATTTGGGTATTTATTAGTGAGGACTCTACACAAAGCTTGAGCCTGAGTAGTAAATTAGGCTACGGAGTTCGCTTACGCTGGCCCTTCAGCGCTACACGTCCCAGCCCTAGCGGTGAGGCTGTCTCCATTAGCCTCCTGCAGCAGGGAGGGCACCTTCCATAGGGAGGTTTATTTCTTGCATTCAGGGAGATAAGGGAGGACCAAGGTGACCTTCTGGTACCAGCTGCTTGTCCAGTAACTTTAACTCAAAGTAGTCAATAGACCATTGTGGAATATTTGGGGGTGGCCTTCCCTCAGCCCCAGGACTTGCTGGTTTTTGGTTTTCTTCTTATTGGAGGAATTATGAAACGTAATCAGGAATTATAATGAACGCTTTTCATAGTGATTACTTTTTAGAAAATCAATTCCCTCTAGGGAGGAGCATGGAACAAAGTTCAATTTTTAATTCAGGCAGTTCAGTCCATGTAAAGCAGGTTTTAAAGACTATGAATAAAATGGCAAACTTAGACAACTCAGATGGACGTACCTAAGACAGGGGTTGGAACTGGCCAAGAGACAGGCTGGAGAGCCTTGGTACAGACACAGTACCGAGAATAGCAATTGGCACATGAGGACAAGGTTGTGAACGGGGCGAAATCGGCTCCCCGTTCCACCAGTCAGCCCCTTAGGGAAGCAGAGGGGATGGTTTTCACAGGAAAGCTCAAGTGTCTCAGGCAAATATGACGGGGTAGGGACATGTTAAGGCTTTAGGACGAATTCTCATATTGCCTGGTGCAGTTCTGCAATTTTTCCGAGAGAGCAGCTACTGCTGGGTCAAATGTGCGTCATTCCTCTAACCATGCTGCCCTCCTCCCCTTTTGTGTTAATAGGCAGTTCACCTCTACAAGGGGCTCTAAAATGGACAAGGGACTTTTTTTTTTTTTTGAAGCTAAAAGGCTAAAGAGGCATTTCAAGTTATTGGGGTCACTGTCACCACAGTGACAACCCAGATGAATTTACCACTCTTCTGGAAGTAAGGTATAAGGGTGTGGGGGGGCAGTCAGCTATTTAAGTTTTATTTTTTAAACGTTTATGGATCCTTAGAAAAGAAAAGGCTGTGCCGAGAAGGGAAGGACTGGCCCTCTGGTCCTGGGGAACAAAAGAGAAGGACACTGGCCATTACGGGTTCCGTAAAACAAAAGGGAAGAAAGGGGGAGCAGGCTGATATGGACTCAAAAATTCAAAGCCAATGATGCGTGGCACTCACGAGTGACAAGGGGGATAGTGCTCTTTGAGGGGACTAGTGGAGAGAAGCCATCCTATGTAGCAGAACAGGCACAAAGAGGGCAGAATGAATTGTCTGTCTCTTCTGAGTCTCCTTGGTAAAGTTTATCTACTCGTACACTGAAGGAATGGAGGCAACTTAGCCTCACATCAGCTGTCTCAGTCCACAAAGCCACATACTAACGCCAAACCAGAGAGCCAAATCATGTTTGCTTCTGACTACTTCAACACATCTGCTCCGAGCCACTACCATATCAACAAATAAGTGCTGAGTAACTATTCTATGTCTCCCAGGCCACTTTGATAGAGACTATGATTAAAGGGAAATAAATGAGTATGATATAGTCCCTACACTTTCATAACTGACCATCTGTAATAAGTCCTACATTTTCCATTCAAAATGGTAAGTGTCATGGATAAAGGTAATCAAACTTTTCTAGAGGAATTTAGAGAAAGGAAGATCCTACTACTTCCTGTTGAATTGAATTATAAGATGAATCTTGAAGTGTGTGCTTAGTTTTATCTAGGGAAAGTTAGAAAGGGCATCCCTGGCCGACGACAAACCAGAAGCCCGCGCGTGGATCCAGGCAGGAGACGAGTAGGTGCCACCTGTAAGGGATCCAACACCGCAGGGCTTTAAAATATAAGGTAGACTGTAGGAGGAGTCAAGGGGGTGAAAGACGTGCCGGCTATGCCAAAACGCTTGGATTTCAGATTCCATTCTACACATGTACGGCCAAGTTTTTCATTTTGGATGTGTGGCTTCAGGGTCTTCCCGTCTGGAGGCAGGAGTAATTAGAAATCTGCTATCGTGAACCAGGAGAACACGGCGGGTCAGAAATAAGGCAGTAAAGATGAGTGGATTTCAGAAGGGTTCGGATGTGGGAAGAAGACTTGCCACAGTGCAGGGGCTGGTATGATTTGAGGGGCGAGGGGGTGCTGAGTGCCCAGGACAGTGACCAACCCTAGGAGACTAAGTGAACAGTGGAGTCTACAGGGCTGGCAGAACTCCTCTGTCGGCCAGAGGATCAAACTCAGAGTGACACTAGCTGCCACCGCAGTGTTGAGGCAACATCTGAGAGCCAGATCTGATGATATGAGTGAGTCCCCACATAGAGAGACGGTACCCAAGGGCCAGAGAGTTTAGCCTGATCCTCCTAGCACATCTTCCCCGCCCCCATGCCAACCCTATAATATATATCCAGCTATGCTTTCATGTTTGAGGGAATGAAAAAACACGGACTAAGAAAATTCCAGACTGACACTCTCTACCTAGAAGTGACTTTAAGTGCCTGCTTCCTGACCAAAAATCGGGAAAATCGTTTCCAACCAAAGACAAATAAGAAAACAATTTTTCTATAACTGTCTTCTGCAGCATCTGTATAAGGAATCTCAGGTTATTAAAGTGAGAAAACCAAACGGTGAATTGGCCGTATTTCAGAACACCGGGCTAGACCTTAGAAAGGGGGCACCAAGGTATGCCCTCTGTGTCTCTCGGGCTTGCCCGTCTTCGGTGTTTGACTTCTTCTGACCCTCAGAATCGGGATCAAGAAGAAGAGAGGGCTGAAGGGCAGTTTTCCAGGTCCCCACTCACAGTTTATGAGTCAGAATTGCTGGCCATGGGTCAGAGTTTCCAGCTTTAAAACTAGCTTCTCTTGTGAGCCTTAAACTCACTTGAGATCATAGTTAGTGAAACTCCTTTTAGCACACCCAAAACAGCACCTGCAGGCATTACTTAAAACCCACAGGGCACTTGAACTTGAATCAAAGAATTGCTCCAGGCTGTTCTTTCTTCATCCACGTGAATGTCCTCAGGAATCCTCTCTCCTGCCTCCACAGCCAACGCGCTTTATTCTCCTCTTCTCCCCTCGTCTAACTCAGTGTTAATTGGGTGAGTAGACCTGCTTCCTCTGCCTTCATTCTCACCCCTGTCCTCCGGGCTGGGACACCCCAAGCCGAGCGCAGCCTCCTCGTACCTCCCGGACATTCCCGCCTTGCCTCTGTGGATCAACAGGTAAGTCTTCCTTTAACATAACCTTCTTATAGCTTGCCTGAGTACTCAAGCACCCATGAAGAATGGTGCCACCATTACTGTGGATGTGACACATGAATAAAGAGAGATTGGCCATTAATTAACTTAGGCTCTCTGGTAACTTGGCTCAGTCATTTTTACAGATGGATTAAAACATATCAACTTTGACACTATTGGAATTTGGGGGTGGGGTTTGGGGCTATCTTGTTTATTACGAAAAGTCACCATAACGAAAAATGTTTCCAGGCATTGTCAAATATCACTTGGGTGGGGGAAGTTTAAGCAAAATCCCCCCACTGGAGAGCCACTGGATTGAAGGGGCACACTTCACAGGATTCTTGAGATATTAAATGAGGTAATGTATATAAGAGTGTTATTAGAGTCTAACAGATTTTACAAACTAAGGGATTGTATTTATGAGGTATAGAAATTTGATTATGTTTAAAACTAACTGTTAATATTGTTCAAGCTATTTAAACATTACAGGATATTAGTGGGGTGCAACTGATCAAGGGCTTAATGTTTTTATAAATGTATACCCTTCGGAATCAGTGAGAAACCAGCTCATATGTTTCAACAATAGAAGAGTATTTTAAGTGAGCAGTCCTGCAGCATTAACCAGTAAAACAAATGTTGTAAGTTCGTATTTTTAAACTTGACATTCCCATTTTAAAATACCACAGCTAAAATAGCTAAGAAACTATAACAAAACCAAAACCCTATGAAGACTTTTCTTCAAGATAAGAAATTATATTTTAGTTTCCTTCCATTTATTTTCATAAATGACTATTTCCTTCTGAAATCACGAGTCTTCTTCCTTTCCTTCTTCCCTCCCCACCCAACCCCTCTCTCTCATGTGTGCGCACACACACACATTCTTTTTAAACCACCTTCCAGCTCATTAATTAGATGAGAGAAACACTTTGTTTCCGATTCCAGTGACAATGTGACACAGAGGGACAACACCACCTTTGTAGCCATGAGTCCTTGCTAATATCGCTACTCTGCCTTTTTTGGAGAGTGTGTCACCTGTGAAGCTACCCTATGAAATCTCAGTTTCCTCATCTGTAATGTGCAGATGTTAGTGTTTTCTTTGAAACATAGTTGTGAGTGCTGAGTGAAAATACATATTTCTACTAGATGAAACATCAGCCACTTTAAAGAAGTGAATTTCTTTTCCCATCTCATTTTTGCCTCGGTCCCTAAATTTGCAGGAAAGCAAGTAACGGGGGACTGTTACTTCTTCAGGTAGGTGAGGAGGTACTGATGGCTAAGTTAGCTGTGGCTCTCTTTCCTAGGTTCACATAAAGGCTGCGCTGCTCCAGTGTGGGAGGAAATCCCCATCACGAAGCGTGTCGCCATACGACTCAGAATCTCCGCTGGGGAAAATGACTTTAATTAATCCTCGGTCAGCAACGCCTTTCCTTTAGCCAGGCCTTCCTGGCAAGGGGGCCCAAGGCAAAGGCTTCCATGAGAGTTCTTTGCTGGCTGATGCGATAACCGAGAGAGACAACTTTCGCTCTACTGTACGATCTAGAAAAAGGAAAATGGTTGGTACTTGGTGTGAATGGGGTCGAAACTCGGCAGGAGATCAAGGTTCCTATTTCCACGGCTGAAGCTAACATTGACCTTATTTTGCATCAGGCCTTTCATGTGCCTTGTCTCATTCACTCCCCACGACTCACCTGCCAGGTGCACACCGGCATTTCCATCATTCCCTTCAGAAGTGCCCCGGTATAGATTGTCTAGTCAAGGGACACACAACTGGCAACACATGGGGCCAGGATTTGACATTAGATAGATTGACTCAAGGGCCATAGTACCATTTGCATGGGCTCTTAGGCCTTGAGTACCTGGAAGGATTATTTCTTAAAACAGGGGCTGTGAACAGTCTCCCAGATTATGGAATCATATTCTCTCTCTCTTTCTCCCTCTACAATTCTGAAACCACCCTGTGGAGATTAAAATAATTTTCAATCCTCTCCTTTAAGTCCATCTCCTCATTGCCTCTCCACACCATTTTGATTTTCTCCCAAAATTTGACACAAAATTATAAATATTTTCCCTTGGTGATATTACTTTATAATAATTCATTCCTTTCCATATATAATTTAGAGGTGATTTAACTATAATACTTATTTGTATGTAACATAATGTGATGTTAAAAACAACAACTGAACACTTGGAAATAAAATAAAAGGTTGATTACATATTCTTTTACAGTCATGTTGGGGACAGTTTCACAGGCCCACCCAAAGGATTGTGTGATTTCCCAGAAAAATGCATCTTTATTGACTTTGCTATTTGTTATTTGATTAGAGCTCAGATACTACAAAGTTACAAGTTAAGTTATGGATTTCTCTCTAGGAGAAAAGATAACCCAAATATTATATTGTTTTGCCCTGAAGGACTTAGCAAATTTATTCTAACATCCTTTTATTTTTCTTAAATTTTTTTTTGCTGGAGGCCTAGACAAATTCTTTTTTCTTTAATTCTGTGAAAACCATTTTTACCATTTTACAGCCTCCTTCGTTAATGAGTTGAAAAAATCTTCAAAAGGTGTTTATATTATATTTGTATATTAATCATGTTTTTAAGCTTTGAGAAATTCTACTTTAACAATGATTACTTTATTATTCTTTAGTCTCTTGTTCATTCATGTGCTCAGGCATTCAATCACTCATTTTTATAAATATTTCTTATGTGCCTGGTATAGGTCTTGTAACACCAGACTTGGGCGCTATGGATGTCAATGTTGAATAAATATCAACTTGGAAACAATAAGCTTAACCATGTAATTTCCAGAATGTCAACCACGGGCATCCTAATTCTATTAGTCTTTCATGGGAGCCAGTTATCTTCATTTTAACCTGCACCTTAAGGAATTATGATGACCTTGGTCTTGGGAAAATATTTTGAAAAAAAAAATTGGGATTTACACATGCTTTAAATATTTGCATTCCTCTATTTTGTTACAATACAAATTATCAAATCATGACAAGAAAGAAAGAAAGAAAGAAAGAAAGAAAGAAAGAAAGAAAGAAAGAAGAAAAGAAAAGAAAAGAAAAGAAAAGAAAAGAAAAGAAAAGAAAAGAGAGAGAGAAAGAGAGAGAGAAAGAGGAGACGGGGAGGGAGGGAAGGAGGGAGGGAGGAAGAGAGACAGTTATGCCAGGGACTGACTCTAAATTCCAGATGTTTTTCTTTATTTTTGTTTTGTTTTGTTTATTCCCCCCTCCCAAATATTTAGAAATGTAGCCTTGGACAAGTTACATTCCATCTCATCTCTGGTTTCAGCTATGTCATTCTTAAATGAACAGATTGGAAAAGCTAACAGCTAATGTTTGCCCCAGCTCTAAATTCTAGGGATTGGCAAAAAGTTAAACATATAAATATCTTTTCATGATCCAATATCCGTTATGCATAAATTAATTTATTAATATTAGAGTTCTTTAGTGAATAACAAAATTAATTAATGCAACAGAGATTATGAACTTGTACCAAATTTTGTTTGGTTTTGTTTTATAAGATATGCAATAAATCAGATCCGCGACCAGTTAACATTTTGTTGTTAATCTTTCTTGCAATACTGCCTAATGAAAAACAGCTAATTAATATGCTTCTAATAATTAACTAAACCATATCCATGGCACTTAAAAATCAACATTCACAAATAGCTGGAACCATGATGCCTGGGCATGCCTGTAACTTCCAATCTTTAGAGAAGGTTGTGAGTTACATATAGTATCTAATGAATTATTTATAGTGGTAAGAAATGAGCTGAAACACGCATACCAGCCATGGGGAAGACTGAACTATGATAGCACTTGGAGCAGTGGGGAAAATCTTGGTGCCAAGCCTACGTATTACTTTGAAGATCTTTGAAAGCAATTTGTGGCTTATTCAGGCTTGAATCTCTTAAGGAAAAACGTTAAGATAGACCTTTTCAATTCATTTCCTCTGAGTCTGTGATCATCAGTATTTTGTGAAAAGAATACAATCTTCCTCAATGTTCCTACTTACTCTATCACATTCCTTTATTTCAATATTTTAAAAATGATTTGTTCCTGAAACTGACAGAAAACTAAAACTTTGTATGTGTTGGAACTGTAGATAGATATTTTAAAAACAGAATTATTATTTTCTTGCTCTATACAGTGATATAGAAAGCAAATCTAAGACAGAAAATATCATCTCTAGAGTAAACTCTTCTGTTCGGCCAAAAGCTCATCGAGCAAAGAAACTAAGGTTCATTTTCGTATCCTCCCATGACACCTTGCCTCTGCTCCATTCCACAGTGTGCAATTAGTATCTAGACTATGTATTGAGGAAATTGAGAAGAAAGTACCTGGTACTTAGCTAAACAATGAAGATGCAGCAGTGTGAAAGGTAGGAAGGGTAACTCCTCTGAAGCAGTTAATATCGTAGTGTTACAGAATGAATGTTTGTTGGAAAACACAGCATTGGTAACACCACAACTTATTTATATCCTGAGAATTAAAGGAAACACCAATGTTCAATTCTCTTCCACAGTCCGTTCTAATGTCTTCCTTAGAATCTGACTTAATATTCTTTTTAAAAAATTTCTCATAATGAGCTTTATTTTCTTAAGTGCATTTAGTCTTTCTCATACCCATTTATAAACAAAATCTAAATATGTGGATATGTATGTGTGTATGTATGTATCCACCTATGTTTTTATATGTCCAATAGTAATGAACCAGCCCAATATGCCAAGATATAGGAATATTAAAAATAAAGCAGACATTGCCCCTCTCCTCAAAAAACAGGGAGAAACATTTGAAGGAAGTGATCTCAAAAGAGGCAATAACAGTGTAAAAGCCTAGGAGCAAATTCATATTAAATAGCATATC
This sequence comes from Mormoops blainvillei, assembly GCA_004026545.1. NCBI lineage: Eukaryota > Metazoa > Chordata > Mammalia > Chiroptera > Mormoopidae > Mormoops > Mormoops blainvillei. The sequence goes on along the minus strand of PVJD01011096.1, from coordinate 31,574 downwards.
CAGAAATTTGATTTTACTTTGGAAAGATTTCAATGCATCTGCCTTTGGGCTGGAAGAATTAATATTGTTAAACTGTCCGTACTACCCAAAGCAATACACATGCATGTTCAACGCAATTCCTATCAAAATACCATTGATTTTTTTTCCCACAGAAATAGAAAAAACAATCTGAAAATCTGTGTCGAACCATAAAGGACCACAAAAAGCCAAAGCAATCTTGAGAAAAAAGAACAAAGCTGAAGGACATCAATAATGTTTCCTTGATTTCAAGTCTCATCGCACTCTGATTTCAACCTGTATTACAAAGCTATAGTATTAAAACAGTATGGTATCAGCATAAAAGCAGACACACATAAAAGCAGATCTTGGGAAACTTAGAGATTCCTAGCACCCAAACCAATCCTACTGAATACATTTCCAACATTTAGGGTGGCAAAGGACGTGTTCTTTTAAAAGCTTCCCATAGTTACCAATTTATAGGAAATACAAGGGACACAGGGACATGTAAAATGACACCATGGGACACAGTCAGCAAATTCTAAAAAGAAAACTAAAGGACAAAGGATGCGATTTTTTTCACAAATAAATTTCACAAGGAAGCACTTTTGGTCAAGATGGAAGAGTAGGTAGACGCTGTGCTCACATGCCCCCAGGACTACATCAAAATTACAACCAAACTACAGAACAACTCCCCTTGAGAACAGTCTGAAGACTAACTGAACAGAAGTCCTGCATAATTAAGGATATTCAGAAGAAGCCACGTTGATGCTGGTTGGAGGGCTGGAGAGGCGGAGGGGCAGGCCCCTCCTTCACAGTGTGGCGCTAAGAAACTGTGAGGGGGATATCTGGGCTGCAGAGGTCCCCTCTCCAAGAGCGAGGGGTTCCCACGTACTCCATGCTCCTCAGCCCAGGGTCCCAGTGCCGGGAACAGAAAACCCCATAACCTCTGACTGTGAACACCGGTGGGAATAGTAGCTGAGTGAAAGACAGGGCTGCTTGCTAGAGTCCCAGGTTCCCTTTAATGGGCTGGTGCATCGATCTACTCACTGACACACTCACTTGCTCTGAGCCTCAGCATTGGGGTAGGAACTTGAAAGGTGTCGGGGACGTACCAAGAGGAACTGCATCGTCCAGCTTCAGAGAGAGGGCTGGAGGAGCAGCCTTCTCCCAGATGGAAGTGTAGGCGAAGCCATTGTTTGTTATTGACCCTCTCGCCACCCATCTTGCATACCTATCGATAATTCCTTTAAATATAAATGGTTTAAATGCTCCAATCAAAAGACTAGTTTCCATAGAAAAACAAATAGACAGAGAACAGATGGTTCATCTACACAATAGAATATTAGTCATAAAAAAGAATGAAATCTTGCCATGTGCAACAGCATGGATGGATGGACCTAAAGCATATTATGCTAAGTGACATAAGTCAGACAGAAAAAGACAACTTCCATGTAATCTCTCTTTCATTTGGAATCCAAAATGCGCGCACACAAATACACACACTCTAAGGTCATAGATAGGAGGACAACTGATTGATGATTGCCAGGGGTTGGGGTGGGGAGGAGAGAAAAATAGGTAAGCCATTTCTTTGTTCTATATTTTTGTTTAAATAAATTGAATTTCACTGGCATTGCTTGACTTGGGACTCTCTGATTGCAGGATTCCCCGGGGTGACACCTTCCTGGCACTTACATGATTAATTGTTGCCGGTGTCATTGTCATTGCTGTTGTGTAGAATCGATACCTGACTTTTAATTTTTTCACGACCACTCCTTGAAGAAGAATTAATGTAGCTTTCATCCAATAGTGTTCAAATCAATGCAGTCTCCCGTTCTTTGTGATCTATTCAAGACCCCTGGGACCTCAACAAGTCTAATTTCTTCAACTTTCCCCAATACTTGTTCATCCGGAATCTCATCCTTTAAGAACTACTTGAAATTATCCAAACATCTAATACTCTACCATGCCTCTGAAGTCTTGCTTTTTTGCATTCTCTCTCTAGAAGTCACTTTATTTTTGTGCTTAAACACCTCCTGTTTATTAAAGTCATAGTTCAAGTATTTCCCTAAGGATTCCTCCTTTGCCTGCCTTTCTTTTCAGTGTGAGCAAAAAAAGTACTGGCCCTTTAATCTGCCACTGGCCTCTAAACTCAGATTGTTACACTCTGATAGAGACTGATGATTTTTCACTTGATTCCTAATCTGACTCTCAGTCTGAGAGCTTTCATTTATCCCTCCAATACCACCTTCCTGATGATCCCTTTTGTGAAATACCCCTTAGCTGACTTCTAGGGCAGTTGATCTCACTTAACCTGATGTAGGTTGAGGCTAGAATATCTATCACACTATGCTCTATTATTTATTCGGCAACACATTTTAATTCATTCTCTATTCCCAGAACCTAGTACAGGATCTGGTACAGTAGAGTAGATATTTAATGAATGTAAATTTCAGGGCCAACACGTCCTCTGTCTGTGACCCATTAGGTTTGTTTTTGTCTGCACATATTTTTGAAATATGCCCGTATTCAACAATCCACTTACAAAAATGGTTCCTTAGACATTTGGTGAGACCTCTGGTGCTTTCCTTCCAGGGTCTGCTTGCTGTGACAGCTGCAGAGCTCAGACTCTCTGTGACAACAGTGCATGGTCATGAGTCCACGTGGGATTTCTTTTTCCTAAGGATGCAACGCTGGCAGGGCCGGACCCCTCCATGACCCTGTGACTTAGCGGAAGCAAGCAGCATCTGGCAGTGTCTCGTGGCTGTGAGGGAAAGTTTTCTTGTTCTCTAGTGACTCAACAGCGGAACAGAGGACTGTGTGCACATTATATCTTTTATATCAGGGATTTTTTTTTTCAGATAAATTGGACAGTTTACATATAGAAGTGTTCTTTGCGGTGGCCCCCAAATAATCGTTGGAGGGTATATTGCAGTCAAACCGATCCCCTTCAGATGGTTTCTACTCCTTTTTTATCATTAAACCAATGAATAAATAAATGTGTATTCAGAGGCACGAGAAGACAAACCATGTGGGCATGCGGTTATGCCGTGCTATGGAATCAGGAAGCCCGAGGTGCTGATGCAGAGACACAGTTTCTAGAGTCCGCATCCTTCCTCAGTCACAAATCTGACAGTAATTTCTGTACCAATATCAACCACTCTTCAAGTTAGATGTTTCCAGAGAGAATTAAAGGTGCAGAAGAGTGTGCCAGCTATACTACCATTTGTAGAAAACAAATGAACAGAAAAATGAAACAAAAAAAGGAAGAAAGGAAGAATTATGTTTGCTTGTAGGTGTTTAATTGTGTCTGAAGGAGACTCAGGAAATCAATCACAGCGGTTGCCTCCAGACAGGGAGACTAGTTTTCTAGAGTAGAGTCGGGAGGCAAATTTTTTTCCTGTTAACCTTCTGTGCTTTGTGAATTTTGATTCATAAAGATATATTTGTTACCCTTTCAAAGTCACTTAGGAGTATGCTAATTTTGAAAGTAGCCAGGGTGGTTGCATCCCGCACCGCCGCCGCCCCGCCCCCGGCGCCCAGGGCCACTCGCACCTCCTTTTGCTTCCATTCAGGAGTCTCCTGAGAATTCAGCTCCCCCAGAGATTAGTGCTACCTGGTCTCATGGGATACCTGCTGCATTTGGGGTTTCTTTTCATCATAAACCTTTCCCCACACTAATAATCAAAACATCAGCACTTCCTCATCTTATTCAGAACTTTGGAGAGGCTAATTAGGCAAAGATTTCCTTTCAAAAATTTTAAGCCCTTCTGACAGTAAGAAAAAAAAAAGAAAAGAAAACCTTACTATTGATTTCATGAAGCACCAAATATACATTGAGTGCCTACTGGGCCTAGCTGAGTAATTTACATTATGATGGGAGTTATATTTTACTTACCTTGAAAACAGATCAATAACAGGTAGAAGAAGGCAAGCATTTGTTAAGCCGCTACTATAAGTGAGACTCTGAAATAGGTGCTTTCCTATACTGATTTATTTAATCCCCTCAAAGGCATGTGAAAAATTTTTTTGTTATTCTTGTTTTATAATTAAGAAAACAGGAGGTATTACATGACTTATTAATGCATCCAATCCCTCTGACTAGAAAGCTCCTTCTACCAAACACCTGTAGAACTACAGGAAATGCTGTAAAAATTAGTAAAAATTGAAAACCTCATTTCTTTGTTTCTACCTTACTGGATTAATCCTGTGCAACCAAATGTCACTGCCAAATGCAACACGTATTTTACAAAATGCCTTAATCTGTTTTTTCATCACTTAAGGGTACATTAGAGAGACTGGAAACTTGATCTTCATTTTCCTACTAACAGATGTTGTTACTAAGAGACATGTAATTGAGCACTTCAGGGCAATTATTTTAAAATATAATGCTCACCTTTCCAATAACTTTCCATGTGTTTCCCTGAAATTAAGACACTTTTCATGTTGACTCACCAAAGGCCCCACGCCCCCTCCTTTGAGACAATCCTGCCTCCAAAAGTACAGCTTTAAATTGCCAACCCAGTACAAAGACAAAGAATGTCAGGCCTCCCGCATTTTCACAGGCGGCTGTCAGGGGATCTGGAACAGTTTTTGAGGCTTGTCAGCCTCTCTCCAGTCTCCCCTTTCCCTCCAGCCAGGTGGGTAGCGCATTTATAAAGCACATTGATAAAGCATTTTTCTCCTTTTTAGAAATTCCAGAATCCTAAAATGCATCTGTATTCGGTAAGGTTTTAAATGACAATTTAAATAATCAGTACCATTACTTGGTTTCTCCAAAGGTGCTCGCTCTAACTCACTCCTTTGCCTTTCCGTCTGCAGTGGCCCCGACCGAGAAGGCTCCCACCAGCCCACCCACGGCGTCACCTCTTGTTAATCTTTGTTCTTTCTTCGGATCCAGCTCACATCGCCTTTTCTCTGGAACGGGGCCGACTCTCTAGGCAGAGTTAAGTATCTCCCCATTGTGACCATATTGAACATTAGAAAAAACTCATTTGCTCCATGTGTTTATCACCTCTTCTCCTCTAGGTGAATGCTGTTCACAAACGGCTGTACAGCTCACACCGGGCTCTAACTGTTCCATACCAGCTAACCTCAGCCGAGGGTAGTGCCTCGCTGAATGTCTGAGTACATTTTTGGTGAGCGTATAAAAATACATTATTTGTTTTTCATGAGAACAACAGAGGTTTACTGAGCCACTTCTGTGAATGGGTCACTGTCGTGGGTGCCCGGCAGACCCCGGACCCGGGCTGTGCACAGAAGGCAGTCAGGACCATGAGCTGCAGAACCACAAGACCCACTCCTACCACTTACACACTCTGAGATGTGTGGCAAATAAATGAGCTCCGTTACACAGCAGATCCTCGTTAGAAAACCAAGGGAATAATCATTTTATCTCCATGTGGTCAACCTGTACATTTAATGAGAGAAATGTAAATCATATACTAGCAGAACGAAATGGAAAACAATAGGCTTTAAGGACCTTACCAACCGTTTGCAAACACAAGACAAGAACAAAGACTTCGGTTAGCCATAGTTTCCCTTGGATTCCCTATATCCCCCGAGTTTCAGGCAAGAGTTTTCCCGGTGCTGGTGGTGGGAGACAAGCAAAAGGTGGGGGCTGGGCCGGGGGCATGGGTAGCCTGTCCTGACCCATTGCCCGGATTCACCAAACCCTCTCACTACGTTAACCCAATCTCCTGATATTAACAACTGTCCCTTATTGTTCATATAGCTTAGGTCCTCAAGTGAGCTCAAAAGATAATTTAGGGAGCTATCCCTAAGGTCCTAGCGAGACATCATCTTTTCTTTCAGCTCCTTTAGGAAAAGGAAGGCATGGGGGTAACTGTAGTCCATATTTACCCTGGCCAGGTACCTCAGAAGGTTAACTGAAGAGTCAGGGAGTTCATCCGAATTTTTTCCTAAATCCAGGACTATTTTGTTTTTTTTTTTTAAAGCATTAGAAACAGCTGGCATGTTCTCTGTATTTGCCCTACATTAGTGAGACTTCCACACACCTCTGCTCTAAAGAGCTCTATCTTTTAAAATGGAATATTCGATACATCTTGATAACCATCTACTGTCATTAATATTTTCCACTGTGAAAACGTGCTTTAAAAATAATATAATGTTGATCCTGCACTGAATCTCTTTTAGCTTACATCGTCACATGTAAATGCTCTGCAGCTCAATGGTCAATGGAGGCTTACAATTCTATGTTCTTCAGATAAAGACACTGGATAGTGAAACACAAAACAGACATTATAGATAAAGTGATGGGCGTGATTTTTCACTTCTTCAATAACAAAAATATTTTACTCAATTGATAGGGCATTTCTTGATTTTATCATTTATTAGTATTTTTTAAAGAAAATCTCACTTTAGATGTGGGATATTATACAGATATTATACAGGAACATACAGATGACATGATAATAGTAAAGAAAATATAAATGTAAAATTAAATTTTTGTTTTTTAAATTTAAGATACCATGTTCTTAAGTTGGTTCTACTTCCTAAAAAAACTGATCAATTATCACAACAATGTGCCCAATTCGGTGAAAAAAGATCAATACGGCCTAATTGATGTTAGTTTGCTTTTCCAGTGAGAGGCATATTTCAGTTTTACATACAATGTAAGTTTAATCACCAAAGAAAAGTGGTGATGAGAGTTTAGATGAATACCAGCTCTCAAAAACAGCATAACCCAAAATTTCCAGGAGCACAGAGCAAACTGTCCGCTCAGTTAGGTGAGTGTATCAGCATTAATTTTTTTACCATTTTTGCACATACATTTTTAGCTTCATAATGTAGCAGTGATCAATGGAATGAAAAATGAAGGAAGTTTCTAAGCAGTTTAGAGTCAGAATGTAGCCTATATTTCATAATCATGATAACTTCTTTTAGTTCACAGGATAATACGTTATGCTTCAAGGACTCAAAGAGAAAATGAGTCAATACTTCTGTCATTATGATCTTCAAGCTTCTTCTAAATTAAATGTGCACTTCCTATTGAAAAGCTCTCCAAAGTGAAAATACTGCATGAATTAAGTTAGTGTGAGGAAGCCCAAAGGACCCACATGTTCTTAATTTATTTATCAGTTTATTAATTAGCCTGGTGTAGGATTTTTCAGAAGTTTTTTCAAATACTATTTTAATTTATGTTTAATTTGACTTGTCCAGAAAGATGCATGTTTTAGATAGCATTTGCAAAAGAATTATGTTAAAGCTGATGATTAACACATTTACTTTTGAAGCTGTAACTGAGAGATATTTTTAAATTAAAAAAAAAAATTGTACCATTTCTTACACCACATAGAAAAACAGGCTCAAAAGAAATTACAAAGTTACATGTAAGACCTGAAACCAGAAAGCTCTAAAAGAAAACACAGGCAATAAATTCTTTGACATTGGTATTAGTGTATGTCTTAGTGTATGCAATAGGTTTTAGTGTATGTCTTCTAGGAAAAAAGACAGCAAAGGCAAAAATGAACATATGAGACTATATCAAACTAAAAAGTTATTGCACAGCAAAGGAAACCATCAACAAATCGAAAAGATAATCTACTGAATGAAAGAAGATATTTGCCAACGATATACATCTGATAAGGCGTTAATGGCCAAAATTTATAAGAAACTCATACAACTTAACACTGATAAAACAACCCAATTAAAAAAATATGCAGAGCACCTGAGTAGACATTTCTCCAAAGAGAACCAAGAGACAGTCACTAGATGTACAAAAGGATGCTCAGCAGTACCAGTCATCAGAGGAATGCGAATTAAAACCACAATGAGACATCACTTCATCCTGTCAGAATGGCCGTTATCAGTAAGCCAACAAAAAACAATTGTTGATGAGGATGCGGAGAATTGGGAGCCCTTGTGCACTACTGGTGGGATTGCAAACTGGCGCAGCCACTAGGGAAAACAGTATAAAGGTTACTCAAAAAATTAAAAATAGAACTACCATATTATCCAGTAATTCCATGTCTGGGTGTTTATGCAAAGAAATCCAAAATACTAATTTGAAAAGATATATGGACCCCTATGTTCATGGTAGCATTATTTACAATAACCAAGATACAGATGCAATGTAAGTGTCCATCAACAGATGAATGGATAAAGAAGAGGTGGTGCATATATGCAATGAAACAGTACTCAGCCTAAAAAAGAATGAGATCTTAACATTTGTGACAACATGGATGACATGTTATGAAATTAATCAGACACAGAATAACAAAGATTATCTGATTTCACTTATATGAAGAGTTTCTTTCTTTCTTTCTTTCTTTTTTAAAGAACAAGCAAAACAGAAACAAGCTCTGTAGATACAGAGAACAAATTGAAGGTTTCCAGATGGGATGAGGGGATTGGAGAGATGGGTTAAAAAGGTGAAAGGGATTAAAATGTACAAATTTCCAGTTATAAAGATAGTCAATGGGAGTCAAGTACAGCACAGGGAATATATGCAATAATATTGTAATAAGTATGTGTGGTGTCAGATGGGTACTAGATTTATTGGGGTGATCACTTCAGAAAGCGTATAAGTGTCTAATAATACTATGTTGTAAATCTGAAACTAATATATGTCAACTAATTAAAAATAAATTTAAAAGGGCAATTGTAAAACTATTAGTATAGTATCTATCAAAAATACATTGGAGGAGCCAACTATTTTGGATTGCACCAGCTATTTAATGGCATATCATTAACATGAGAGTTAAAATACGTCAAAACAAAAAAATAAAAGCAGCAATGCCATCTTTTCTAACACATTTTGCAAAATACTTTAGTTTAAGTACTCCAAATTGATGTCTAAAGAAACTGACTCTTAGAAATCCCTTTGGGGGTGGAGGGTGGGTTATTGTTTTTGCTTTTGACAAGTCTATCCATTTTCAATCATTTTTTCAATCCCTTAGACATATCTACCTCAATTAGAAAAAAATATGACACCCTGACACCCATTGGCCTGAAATTGCCTGAGAGTCTTCTTCATACTGGATGGTGACAAATTGGCCAAGCAATAGAGTCTCTCCTTGAAAAATGAATGCATATCAAGTGTACTCGTAGAAGATAGGTCATGAGAGTGCAGTGCTGAAAACAGAACTGAGTTATTGAACTGTCTATAAGGCCTGCTGGTCAACTTAGTAGGGTTCCGCAGTAACTGTATAATTGGGAAAATTACACCATACACAACCTCACATTTTCTGTGTACTGTTACGATTTATCCCCATCACCTCATGTAGCATTACCAGGTCTGTATCTTCCTATGCTAAGGAGGAGTATACTGATAGAGGTCTAGACTGCATGGGGACTAATGTGATTTTCAATCCCTAACCTTGGTGACTATAGAGTCAAAGTAAGTAAGTGGCCTGCCTTAAAGACTAAGCAAGCAGAGTGCACACTTCACATTTACACAATATGCTGTTTCAGCCGACGTGAACAGAACATAATGAAACTGCTGGGATTAGTAGGACAACACGACACTAGATTCAACAACAGCGTGGATTCAAGGGGAACAACACCCAACACACACACACAGATGAATATACACACAAAGCCACTTACACACAAATCACAGCCATTTCTGACATTATTTCTGAATCTCATTTGAAATATAAATAGGATAAAGAGGTACTTCTTCAAAATAACTTTTTCAAAGTACCATCCATATCACCTAATGTCAGCTATGCCTATTTCATTTTCCTGTGTATGTATAACATTTCTTCTATTTTTTTAACATAACAGTATCCTGATGTAGTATCTCCAAAGCGAATGACTGACTTTTTAATTTGATGATAATGCCCAATGGGTTGAAACTGTTCTGGTAAAGTGCATATCAGCCACTGGCATTTCAATTTTTGGTGGGACACCTTCAGAATATTTAAATTGTGGCTTTAAAAACTCCAACTGTCTTAATTTTCTATGATAAAATGCATGGAATAATAGAGCAATCAAACTATATTGTGGATATACCATTTATCAATAATTTACTATTTATTATATGCTCACCATGTGTCTGACATAAGACATGGCACTGTGAAAAGATGTGATTTAAGATACCAAGAATGTGGCTGAGTCCCACGGCCCCTGTCCCTCAAATGATGACTATAATATGTAACCCCTACGTTAACTAGGATATCCCTGCCTTTAATGTCTGGATAATTTGCCTTGTGTCCCCTTAATACAAACTCAGAAGTGCAATATTCTCTTCAAGACAAGATTTCTGTGCATTACTCATGGCCACCTGTGGCTCACAGCTGTCATTCTTTTCTGAATTAATTGTTCAGTAATTTCCCTACTGTCCTACTCTAACTGCACCATTACGCCCAGAATGGCATAATCTTTGAACTCATCCTATTTTTACAAGGTTTTGTAGAAACCAATACTAAAGGTTTGGGGCTCACAGATAAACAATCCCCAGTCCAAAAATGACCAGTGTCATGCTGGAACTTGGGCTTTGATTCCTGTTTAATTGTTCGACCTTTTTCTCTTCTTGTTCCTCCTCCCTCTTTACCCTCTTGTCTTTCCCATCCCCTCACCTAATGTCTTACATATTTCTTATGCAGACCAATTTACCTATCATTCTGGCAGATCTTGGTTACTAAAGCCTATTTTCTAGGGCTGACATTCACCTCTGAAATCACCCATCAGATAACAGTCCTATGCAAATATTAGTCTCTCCCTAGAAGGAATTCTAGTGACGGGAGTTATGGAAAATACATAGATTAGGGTAAAAAACATGTGTGTGTCTGCATGTGTTAGTATCTGCATCTTCTCTGTCTGGCTGTGGTGTGTCACAGGCTACATCTCCTAATCAGGAGCCAGGGTTTAAATAGAAGAAAGAGAATGGAATTACTTCCCTTTTGTATCACTTTTAATAGACTTTTTAGAGCAGTTTTAGGTTCACAGCAAAGTCGAGCAGAAGGTACAGAATTCTTACATAACCCCTGACCACCCCCAACATGCCACCTCCCCCACTATCAGCGCTCTACCCCAAAGCTATACATTTGTTACAATCCATCGTTATCATCTAAAGTCCACAGTTTACATTAGAATTCACTCTTGATGTTGTACATTCTATAGGTTTTGATAGATGTATCATGCATACATCTACCATTTTAGAGTTGTAACGGGGAGTCTCACTGCCCTGAAAATATCATCCGTGCCTTGCACTCAGCCCTTGGCAACCACTGATTTTTACTGTCTCCACAGTTTTGCTTTTTCCAAAGCGTCATGTAGTTGGAATCCTACACCGTGGGGTCGGTCTGGAAAAAGCCCAGCCATTGTTAATATAACGAGAACGGCGTGCATGACGTCGATGTAACCTGGCAGCTGAGGACAGTGGGCTGGAACGCAAATGCCTGAACAATGACGACTGCACTGTCCTAGTCAGTGGGCCGGTAGCCTGTGCTGAGTGAGCATGGGTCCTGTGTGGCCACTGCATTCAAAATGGCTGAGTGAGTAGAGCAACGGATCCGCATCAAATTTTGCATTCGGTTTGAACATTCCTCTGCAGGAACTATTTAGATGATTCAAAAGGCCACAGCTATGGGCAACTGATGATTGGCAGCTTCATCACAACAATATGCCTGTTCGTGTGTCACATCTCGTGCAGAGTTTTTTGGTGAAACATCAAATCACCCAGGTGACTCAGCCGCCCTACAGCCCAGATTTGGTGCCCTGCAACTTCTGGCTTTTCCCAAAACTAAAATCGCCTTTGAAAGGGAAGAGATTTCGACCATCGATGAGATTCAGGAAAATATGACAGGGCAGCTGATGGTGACTGGGAGAACTGTGTGAAGTCCCAAGGTGTCTACTTTGAAGGGGACTGAGGTGCCATTGTTCTATGTACAATGTTTCTTGAATCTTGTATGTTCTTTAATAAATATCTCTTTTTCATATTGCATGGCTGGATACCTTCTGGACAGACCTCATAGAGCATAGAGCCTTTTCAGATTGGCTTCTTTCACTGAGTAATATGCATATCAGTTTCTTTCTTAACTTTTCTATGTCTGGATAGCTCATTTATTCTTAGCAATGGATAATATTCCATTGTCTGAATGTAGCACAATTTACTTGTCCTTTAACCCATTGAGGGGCATCTTGGTTGCTTCCCAGGTTTGGCAATTATGAATAACACTGCTATAAACATCCATGTGTGGTTGTTTGTACGGACATGAGTTTTCAACTCATTTGGGTAAACACCAAGGAATGCAGTTGCTGAATCTTATGCTCAGGTATGTTTAGTTGGTAAAGAACCACCAGTCTTCCTAAGGGGCCGCACCATCTTACATTCCCTCCTACAATGAATGGAGGTTCTGTTGCTCCAAATCCTCACCAGCAGTTGGTGCTGTCAGTGTTCTGGATGTTGCCATTCTAATAGCCGTGTGGTGGTATCTCCTTGTTGCTTTGATTTGCATTTGCATAATTACAGATGATATGAACCATCTTTTCATATGTCTATTTGCGCTCTGTATCTTTTCTTTAGTGAGCTGTCTCTTCAGGTCTTTTTTTTTTCCCCGTTGAAATTGAGTTGTTCACTTTCTTACTGTTGAATTTTAAGTGTTCTTTATGTATTTTGAATAACAGTCTTGTATCAGATATATCTTTTGCAAGTTTTTTCTCCAGTCTGTAGCTTGTCTTTTCAATCTCTTGTCAGTGTCTTTTGCAGAGCAGAAATTTTTAATATTAATGAAATCTACCCTGGCGAGCATTTCTTTCATGGATTGTGCCTTTGGTATCGTATTCAAAATGTTATTACCATACCCAAGGTCACCTAGATTTTCTCCTATGTAATCTTCCAGGGGTTTTATATTTTTGTTTTACATTTAGGTCTGTGATCCATGGATTACTTCCCTCGGAAGGTGCGAGATCTTAGGAGGAAGTGATATTTCGGAGACCCCTTTACAATAAAGTGCTTGACCCAAAGCATTTCAGTTGTGGAGGAAACGGAGTCAAAAGTAATGAGATGGCCAAAAAATGCAGGAGAGCACAGAAAAACGTAACATTTAAGCAAGGCTGCTTGGAAAGGAGTAAGAACGAGGTTGGAAATATATAGCGAGACAAAATTGCCACATCTAGTGGAATAGTTTCATAGGTGACAGGAAAGAATATGGGAAGCTGGGTTTTAATCGCTCAAAGCTCTCTACGGCATGTCATGCGACTTAAGGAAAAGAACGGAAGGACAGAGAAAGAGTTAATAAGAAAAAGAAAGTAACTCACATATCTTTTTTTTTTTAAACTAACTGGGTGATCCTCTTCCATGTCTTCTGATATATTTTGTAAAGAATATCAGTATTTTGCCCTATCCACCCACATCGCTCTATGAAAAACAAGTCTGGTACTCTCCCATTTCTTTGGTTTTGTCTTAACTCAGACACATGTTTCCTCCTAAGGAGCCCCACATTAAATTTGTCAATGTGCAAGACATCAAATATGATGTGATTTAATTTGCTATATATTGATTGTTTTCCTCAAGTCAACCCTGTGTATATCATTTTATTACGAAGTTTAGCAGAAATACTAAAGTGTATTTGGACTCCATTTGGTTTCTATGTCTATTATACTCTCCATATGGCCCCAAATTAAATATGTTTCTGTGTGATTTCACCATTTGAAATACTCTCTGTAGGTAATTCTTAATATTAAAAACTTCCCAAGCAGTTTAATCAGCAAATGGAATATGCCTAGAAAATAAAGAGCTTATTTTTTAAATGAGTAAATCGGAAACATAATACGTGACATTATTCCATTTAGACATGACACTTTACTGTTTTATATCTTATATGCTATCGAGGCACAATACATTATAGTGCTTTGAATTTTCAAATTTCAGATTTTATATCCGCAATCCTAGTTAAATAATATTTAAGTATTTCAATTTTTTAATTTTTTTCATGTTTTTCAAAACATATTCCTACGACTTGTCAATAATCTTTGACTTAACAAGTCCTGTAAAATAAATATTTTAATTTCCACAGATGTGTTTTCTATTACCTGGATACTTAATTAATGAGGAAAATAAAGCAAATCATTTTTTAAAATTCTGCAGTAGCTTTCTTTTTTATGTAGGGAGGACATAAAATGTTCTATATTCAAATTAAATCCTAGGGCATTGTTCTAAGTGCTTTCTTATTTATCTGAATACAATATTGGTTATCAAATTGTGCTTGCAGAGATAAAGCTATCTTTATTAAATATCAAAGTATTAAAAATGGCTGATTGCTTTCTGAGCAATTGCATTATTTTCTTTGGGATTTCAAAAATTGTCTTGAGATTGGATTGTGTCTCCATTATACAATAACTACAGATAGTAATGTTTTCATTTATTTTTGAAATATAACTTTCTTACATTTCATTGTTTGAGTATTACATTAAAAAAACCCCCAGCATTTTCCCCCAACTGCAGGCTTCATGTTTAAGTAATAAACTTTATTTAGATTAAAATCTATAAACCTTTTGTGTGGTAATACAGTGATTCGGAACACAAACTATGTGCTGCAGTTGAGCAAACTGCTTATATTCTTATAGGTCTAAAAACTGTATTAATTGATTAATGTAATCTAAGGTACTAAGTAATAAAATATAACAGTGCCCTTAGGAGGACACTGTAGCACAGAAGGCAGAAAAAAAACAGCAAGAGGAGATAAATGTTATAATACAGGTGTATAAACCGAACATGGGGCCACTCGGCGGCCTTTGCTGGTCCTGTTTGTCAGCAAGAGCTGTAAGTAAGGCGCTTTGGGCTTAGGTAGGGCAGAAGCAGGACTGCCTATCCATGCTTCTCAGAAGTTCAAGAAGCCAGTTAAGCAGGGAGCCTGGTTGATTTGCTCGACACAGTTCAGCATTCCAAGGTATGAAAAGATGGGAAAGAAGGGGGCATCGGTCTTGGGAAGTAAATGGAGACTATCCAGCACTGTAAATTCCTCCAAAATACCCATTCTTAAGTTTCTCTTGCCCATTTATTAGTGTATTGTCTTTCATATAAAATTTAGAATCAATGTATTCAAGTTTTCTCAAAATTTGTGCGTATTCTTTCATACTGGAATTGTATTTATAGTTTACTTTGGATGAATTAAAACCTTATAGTAAGGTGAGCCATTCATGAACATGATATATTTTTCCATATATTTGATTCATCTTTCGTTGATTTTTTTTAATAATTGGGTCCATATAAATTCTATTGATATGTATTCGCTGTACTCTAAATTCTTAGGAAATAGTTTGTATTTCGTATGGTCTTCATATGCCACTCTATTTCTTCCAGTTGCTTATATTTCCCTGGAGTTATTCTCTATCTTGCCATTAAGTGTGTAAGTTCCTTCTTCTGAATTTGTCGCAGGAGCTCGACCCAAAGTTCAATCCGTTCACATTTGCTTTCCCTTCTCACTAGAGATTGCTACCCCAAGGAATCCTTCCTGTATTGTTATGTCTCAAAAGTCAGTTTTCTCATATATTTTCTCAATTGTGTACATGTTCTAAGCTCTGAGAGGTTGATAAGTAAAATGCTTGCCTTCACATACAGTCGACAACTCTTTTCCTCAGCAGGGCTCCAAAGCCGCCGTGGGATTAACACTTAATAACCTAATGTAATATTGGCGGCTGCTGTTCCCTTGCTCCGCCATGTTGGAGCTCATCGGAACACTCTTGTCCTCTAGGCAACTCTCTACTATACACATAGAGCAAACTGTTCTTCGTATCCTTAATTTATTGCTTAAATTTTTCACAAAGTTGTGGTATATTTGAGCTTCTTGCTGCAGATTTATATCGAGTGTGGCACTGTCATGGGGAGTGAGGAAGGGGAGGCAGGGGTCCATCCCAGTTTGTCATCTTGCCTCGTGAATATTTATGCATTTATTGAGGAGGCAGTGTTCTAGAAAGAGGCGAGAATATTGCACTTCGCATGCCATTCTTTGAGCAAAGTATCAAAGCAGGCTTGGTTTGCCTGAATGCTCAGCTGACAAAACACAAACGGAGAAGTGGGAGGGGAAAGGGCTCACCAGAAAGGCCCCCCAGAAACAGCAGCTCGGTGGAACGAGCCTAATTATGCATCACCTCTTCCAGATCTGCCTCTAACTTCCCCACAAGTAAACATGTGCATGTACCAAAGTGCTAATGAGACAGTGAGCCTGCCTCTCTGGAGAGCACTTCCGGTTCAGCCCCCTTGGCATGGTAATGGGATCAAGCTTACTTTCTTAACTGGATGCTCTTAACGCTGTGCACTAATTAGCCCTTCACATATTCCAGTAAACTTTAAAAGCTTCAGTAAAGATATCTCAAATATTCATATAAGTAGAGTGTTCTTTTAATTTGATTTCATCAAGACTCTCATGTTTTATAGATGCGTTTGGCAAGGCCTAGGTTTTGTTCTTGGACCTGTTTTCCAATTCTTGTTCTGCTAATACCCACGGTGTGACCTTGGGTGAGGCGTCACTGTCCTCAAAGCAAAATGATGATAAATTTCTCCATAATGAGTTTCTGTACATAAGACTCGCTGGCACAGAACTGACACTCAGTGTATCACAGCTTTAAAAAAAAAATCCTTCCATAGTCTCCTGAGTTCTAGCATCACATGACTCAATAAAGATATAAAATATACGGCAGAGCTGGTGGAAAGGCACTTCCTAGATATAGTCGTTTGATTAATATATATCATTTCCACACATATAAGAAAAAGCACACATTAGCCAAAGTGCATGTGGGTGGTACTTAAGAGTAGAAGTTCATTTTGTTGGAATACTGGTTTTATGGCATGTCTAGTAGTCATTGCTCTAGCCCGCCCACATAATCTGCTTGGCTGCTGCTTGGCCGGGGCAAACAAAATCTCTCCTCTCTTTCATTATCATAAATACTGTGAAAACTCTCCCACAACCTGTAGTTTTGCTCCACTACCATGATTCAGAAACCCTTGTTTAGGGCTTCATTGGAGAGAGCTCAGTGTATTTCAATACATATCAGACTCATAAATAAACAGCTCAGTTACATTCCGCCTGGCACTTCCATGATGAATTTTACACCCCAGTTTTGTTCATGGATGTGAAAAACAAAAGACAAATTAAATGTCCGACCTAAGGCAAATGATGGAAAAGGCATATAACCACAAATCAATATAATGGTTTGACAACACGGAAAATAAAAAAGTTACTCTGCAACGTATATGAAAAAAGGAAAGTCTAAATCCTAAATTTCAGACTGTAAGAACACTAATATTGAAAATAAGCAGATGAATCTTAGAAGAGGATAGACACAAATAAGCCATCACTTCATCAGAATAGGGTCATTTGAGTGGCTGAGTATCTGATGCATGTATTTTGTTTTCTTTTCAAAATATCTGCATGTCATAAAATGAAATAAGGAACTCTCTAGCCATTCTTTGAGCTAGTGTTATAGTGTTACTCAAAAAGTTTTCTGACCTCTATCCAATATTTTTTAAATAGGGCATCTATCTCTGCTTTGTTAATTTTAATCGAAAACAGTGGTGGGCTTAAATAATTCTGACACTGAGAAATTTAAATAATTCTTTAATGTTAGGATGAAGAAGGTAGGTTTTACATAATATTAAAATTACAGAAACTTCAATTTACTGTGGGCCAATTAGTTCACTCTCCCAGGCCCCTCCAGATATCCATTCACTCTCCTCTGCTGTTAGGGGTATTTCAATAAAGATAGTGTTAAGAAGTCCTACCCCCTACTGCATGAAGCTTATGGTCTAATCCAGTGATAGGCTGAGAGTTGATCATTTGTATTAGCATACATTGTTCATAAATGAGTGTAAAACTCTAAACCAGAGTATGACTATACAGGACACGTATGATTATACACAGTTTAATAATTCCTGAGATCATTTTTTCTAGCTCAGATCTTTCTCCTTAGCTCTAGATTCATTGAAACAATTACCCCCTAACATTCAACTAGGATAAGTGACATCACTTTAAAATAACCCGATCAAGGATTTACTTGTAATCATTCCCCCAAATGTATGCTACCTCCTGGATTCCCCAGGGTAAACAGAACCACCATTTACCCAGTCACCCACACCAAAATCTTCATCTTGTTCCAACCACAGACAAAAAACAAACAAACAAATAGGTGAGCAAATTATTTAAAGTCAAGGTCATTAGCCCTTGCAAACCTGTCCTCAACTTTTCATCATATGGCTACCAGTCAGTGGCATGGACCTCTTCCTCTATTATTAATGGGTCTTCTAAAATAGTCTTCCAACTTCTCTCTTTGCTTCTCATGTGCTCCCTTCTAATTCTTTGCCTACATGGCCATCTAGAGCATACTTCCCTTGAATTGTGTTACTTGTAGCAGAACCAGACAGGAATAAAATACATCAAGAAATAATTATTTTACTTTCGAGGAAAACTTCTTGTCAGTGTGACATATGACACAATGATCTTTCTAAAGACTGACTGTATTTAGTCATGAGAATAACAAACAGCAATATTCGTATTTATGTGAAATGTAAAGGTTATGTTTTGTTAAAAATACCTGGTGGCATTTTTTTTTCAAAAAATAACAGATGAAATATTTAAAACCCTTTGCCTAACGGCGCACTGTCCATTCTGATTGGCTCATCTGTTAAAAACTGCGCCTTACCCTTGACTTGGGAGAGCTTGTTAGGGCTTGAATGCTTGCTACATTATTTTTGGGTTTTGTTTTGTTTTTTTATTGAGTGTGCTATTACAGTTGTCCCATTTTCCCGTCACTTTGTCCCCTCTGCCCTGCACCCCATCCCATCATCCCTACACCTTAGTCCACGTCTATGGGCTGCACACACCAGGTCTTTGGCTTCTTAATTTCCCACACTACTCCCAACCTCTCCCTGTCCACTTTGTTTGTTTATTTGCTTGTTTTTATTAACATTTTTCTGCCACCACTTTCCCCAGCCCCACCCACCCCCACCTCCCACCCTCAATCCTTCCCCCATTTAGCTCTTTCAATGGGTCCTTTATTGCATTACTCTTGCTTTTAAAAGTATAATTTAATTAGTGTTAGCATTTTAATTACTATTACTATTGAACTGAACTAAACATGAAGCATGCTCTGATTTCATTTTCACATTAATGCATAATAATAATAATTATTTCCATTTAATAAGAGAACAAAAATGAAGCTTAGAAAGATTATGTAGCTCAAAATTTCAGAGCTCTAAAGTAGAAAAATCAGGAATCAAATAGAGGTCTCTCTAATACTAAAGTATAATTTATTAAGTTATATAATCTCAGTAGTTTTTCATGTTTCTTATTATTAATGATAGTTTATTTTACAGTTACAAGTTCTTTCCCCCCAATATTCCACTTTAAAACAAAGTTTTTTAGAAATATCTTGAATTTTGCACATTAAATAGTTATTGTAAAGGCTGTTAGGTATTTCGATCAAAATATAAAGATGAAAATGAAACAACATGAGAATATAACAACAAAAATTTCTCAGTAACATGTTTTAAACATTAAAATATAAAAGGATAATGGCTATTTTTAATTCCACTTAGTGTCCTAAATTATATATTGCATAATTGAAAAGAATACTATCAACACCAGTGTTTACTACAAAGATTTTTAAAAATTTTATTTATTTATTTTCAGAGAAAGGGGAAGGGAGGGAGCAGGAGAGGGAGAGAAGCATCAAGGTGTGCTTGCCTCTTGCGCACCCCCTGCTAGGGACCTGGCTCACAAACCAGGCATGTGCCCTGACTGGGAATCGAACCGGTAGCCATTTGGTTCACAGGCTGGCGCTCAATCCACTGAGCTACACCAGCCAGGGCTACTACAAAGATTTTTTGTATCTATAGCTCTCTAGAGATAAGAACTGATCAGTTGTGTTAGATGCAACAGAAAGATCAATGAGGATGGGACAACCCATAGGCTTCTGAGTATTAAGACAGGGGACAATTTTAACAAAGTCACGAGGGCAGATTCCAGATTAATGAGTGATTAGAACTGGGGAAGTTTGACGATTAATGTAGATTTCCAGGTGACCCTGAAGGAAGAAGGACAGTGATCTGTCGCAGCTTAGGACCACAGACAAGTGACTACAGTATCAGGGAAGGCTTGATTGTGACTGCAAGCAGGGCAGGGTGGGGGTTGTTCCCTGGGAGTAACCCAAATCCAGATTCGTGAAGCGAAGAAAACTACAGCAGCAAAAACGCATCCAGAAGGGGATCCCAAGGGGGGAAACTGGGCATAGCTTAGAAGCATAATGAAAGAACTGTAAAAAGACTCCCTTAATCTTTACACGGAGAACAGGAGATAATCAGCTTGTGAGCACGGGGCGAAGTCCAAGGTGGGAGACCACAGAGGAAGCACACATACGCATAACCTTACATGTAATGAATCACAATCATTTGGCATATTAATATTATTTCACATGTTTTACTTGATGCTTATAATACCCCTTTGAGGTGAGCAGGGCAGAAATAATGTGTCCCTATAGCTGCAGAGGAACTAAGCCTCAGGGGTGTTCAGGAATGTGTCTAAAAGACCAGAGGTGGAAGTGTAATAAAATCCCCAGCTCAGGGGAAACTCGGGGCCCAGTGCCCGACGTACTCCCAACCTGCCTGACCTACCAGTGACAACATACTGACGCTAGAGAAAGTCACAGCTGGACTTAACATCCTTCTCAGGCAAAGTAGGTAATGCTCTCTGCACAGTTTACCAAAGTAACTTCGATAACAAATGGCATTTGGCCACATAAATGAATCAGGGGTGATAATGACATTCTCATTATTTTAGGGACATATTTGCATTTGTAATGATACAGCTCCTACCAGGCACCAAAACCACAGAGACAACTGTCTGAATTAATTATATTTGTTTGACTGATTAGATAAAAAATGCAAACATAAACTGCACAGAAAACTACTTTAAGATTATTTAATCCTCCTCTTGAAAGGGAAATGGGCCTCTGAAGTTGTTCTTTTTAAACTCAAAAGATAGATCATTAAATCAAGCAGCCAAAACAGTTCTTTAAAACTTACTGCCTCCCCCCCAAAAATTATTGCATTTTCTTAAGTGTCTGAAATAAGTGTATCCATCTACATAATATCAGAGGATTTATTTATAAATTTGCAGCTACTTCCTAGATTAGCCTGCTCAGTTTCTATGAGCAAGCCCCATGCCCCTGTGGGAAGTCTTGGTTCGCACAGTGTCCATTTGCCAGACAGTGGCTTTGAAGCGGGGGTAGCTGCAGCTAAAGCCATCCCCCTGCCGTTCTCGACATGCACAGTCAACTTCGCCGGTGGGCTCTCCGCACACCTACCTTTAACCTGTAATGATCACTAAGCCCTTACTAAGTGAAGCATTGCAACTACTCTCCTTCCCTTGCACGCTTTCAGTTTTCTAAGTTCTAGAATGGAGTCCAAATGCAGCTGATACCTCTCTCATGCTTTGAACCTTTTGTGTAAGCCGTGCCTCTCTTACCAACAAAGAATCATCCCTGGAGTGGGAGCCATGGTCCAAAGCCTTATCATCACTCATTATAATATTTTCCACTCCCTCCTCCCTGTTGAAAACCTTTCAAGGGTTCCTGTCACTTAGAGGATAAAAGCCAATACGGTTCCAATCTGTCTCCCAACTTAATCTGCTATTTTCTCTTCATATGTAGCATTACAAAAATGTGTATATCATCCATCTGTCTATCTATCCATCTAGCAAATATTAGAGTGAATTAATAGAGCTCCCAATATCCAGATACCCATGACTATATTATCATAGATATGTATTTCGATGCCAGTTCTTAAAATGGGTCATGGCCCCTTTCTTCTGGGCTTCACATAATTAAGGAGAACCTCCCTGGACTGCAATGGGCAAGGGAGGAGTGGTTTTGCTGATAAACATATAAGTGTATGTGCGTGTGTATGCATGTGGGTGCATGTTTTGAGATACATTTAAGTACTAATTAACAAGGATTATATTTTGAATAACTCTTTTTTTAGTTACAAAGGGAGGGCTCAGACTGAGGTCCAAGGATATGCCATTTAGCAAAGCAAAAGTTTAACCTGCATCATGAAGAATTTACCCTCTGCAGGCCAAGACAGATAGTAAGAGGCTCTGTTGCAGAGCTGGTCCCATGATACCAATGGATATGATAGAAAAAGCCCAGACTCAATTGTTTTAATGAGGAGCAAGGTTGATATGGCATGTACAGGAGCTACGTGACTCACAGAGAGTCATAGACGTGAATAATAGAACATGGTGTCCCAGGGGCAACATGGATGACAGACATATTATGTCTGTATAATCAAAAGAAAACTTAATCAAAAAAAGTCAAGGAATGGAAGATGAAAAATAGGAGGACAGTTGCTTCAATAAAAAGGTGTGATTCTTTGCCCAGTTTTCATAGCTGAGTCACTTTTTATATTGCACGAAATACTGAAAAAGAGGCCACATATGAGAAAGAAGCATCCTGAAATATACTGAACCAGTGTATCAATCATGTCATGCCAACCATGCCAGAAAGCAAGGACTGAATAGCACATCGGAGGCTTTAGTAAGACGTGCTGTCTGGTGGACAAGACATAAACTCTCCTACCTTATTAAGAAAATCAGGTGTCTAATGGTCTGGAGTATGCCTGAAATCTTCTCCAAAATAATTGAAAAAATATTGCATCTTGCTTCTTCTATCATGACTAAGGAAGCCCAATTTTAAAAATCCTCTTAACATTCTGGAACTAGTTTATTGATACCTGGGAAAACTACCTCACGTGATATATTGGGTGACAGGAAACGCTGATAAATGTGAATCAGATCTGGAGCAGGAAAATAAAATGTCATCAGGTCAAGGGAATGACTGAAGAAATGGCTCTTTATAGGCTCTCTGATCTCACATCATATCCCTCCACTGATCTGGTCACTAAACATAAATACACTGACCTCCTTCCACTTCCAAGGACAAGGCACCTTTTTTTTTTTTTTTACTACCCAACCTTTGTGCATAATTTATTCTCCACCTGGGGGGATATTATACCTTGTTCAACTTGATCTCACCATTTATGTATCAGTTTAAATATTATTTACCTCACATACCACTGCATCTAAGGCAGGTCTTCTGAAAACTCTGTAGTCGCCCTATCTCTTCATCCACAGTAATTTTCATAATCTTCTTGTTTACTTATTATCCTCTGTCTCACACGTTGTCCCTTAAGGTCCACGATACAGCAGAACGTATACTTGTAGCGACTGCATGTATATTCCCATTAAATCCCAGCACATGGTTCTTTCTCAACAAATATTTAGAAATTCATCTGTAAGATCAGCCTAGGATATAGGAATATCCATCCCTGCTCCCAGAAGGATTTCTATGTGCCAGTACAGCCCTCCTTAACTAATTCCTATCAAACGGCCCTGAGAGTGTGGCCCGTCGAACAGGATTTGATGTAACCCCTTCATAATAAACCCTGTGGGTGGACACACCCCCTCCACTTGGATTGCTGCACAGGTGCCAGTGCTGTACCTTGCACGCTTTCCGCACACACAGGATCGGGGGTCTGAGGCTATGGATCTCTGCTTTTTGAGAAGCACCTCAGGACTGAAGTGTTACTACCTCCGCATGATGATATGATTGCCCCGGACCTGGAAGGTGCCACTCAGTATGCTGTCTCTTCGCTGGTACACGTGGGAGTAGCGACATTTCTGATTGGCCCTTGCAACGTTATTTGACATTCGAGTACATAGGACACAAGATGGTGAGTTAATATTACCAAGGAACATAAGGTTACTAAGGAAAATGCATATTTGTGCTCTGTTTTTATAGCATCTCTCAAAAATCTTCAGCCGAAAACCAATGTTATGCCTTGATAATAAAAACCATCTTTCTAGGACAAACGGGAGCACAATGCATCCTCTTAGGTTTACAAAGCTAGAACCAACTGCGTGTGCATGTGTGTGTGTGTGTGTGTTGTGCACACCTTCAACACTGGCAATAAACGTCACAACCTGCCCCCACACACCTCTGTGGGACACAGAACGGACCAACAAATGGTGCAGAACCTGTGCCTAAGTTGGGATGGGAAGATTAAACCGAACAACTATAACAGGTGCTCCCACCAATATAGAACTAATGGAAGAGGCAGAAGAGAAAATTGACAAAAAAGGTAATACAAACTTTTGTGCAATTAGAGCACAAAGAGAAGCTTCTGGAATTTACAAGTTGGGTAGGATTTAAGCTCTGCCATAAGAGCATAAATGTCCGAGCGACAAAGAACACGCTGTCACGTGATGTTTATAAGCCCAGTTCTCAATACATCTGACATGAAGAAAATGCTCAATAAATGAACAGGACAAAAGTGATTTTTAGCGAAGGACCAGCACGGCAGCGGCCCTAAATCCAGGCAGGCACCTGAGCGGGGCTTGTCCTATTGCACCTGGACAGGCTCAGGCATACGGCTTTGAACAGCTTACTTTACAATGACTGCTTCTTTTATAAGATACTTGGCCTTTTGTGAGTGGAGCTACAGCTGTCTCTGAAAATGGCAACATCTGATCCTAAGGTCTAGAATAGAAAGCACTCGAAAATGTCATTCATTTAAGGTTACCCATGGATATAAAGAGTTTAGAAAAACAGTTAATGGGCAGACCTGGGGAAGGAAAAGAACAACGAAAACAACTATTTTTATGACTACGGAGAATAGGAATGCAGATTTTATGCATGAGGCCTTCTTTCTTTGGAAAGAATTTTAAATAGGTTTGTATGAGGTCAGCCGAAGAACAATAGAAATGATAGAATTATTTATTTCTTTCTAAAAAATGTGATCAGGTGGATGCATGATAGATGACTGTTTATGGCTCTGATAAATGCCAGAAGCAGGGAAATTAAATGTGGCATTTGAGGTGATTTCATAGACAGAAAATGATGAGGGTGACAGTCCTTTATCAGACAATCTAGGTTCAAATCCCCAATTCAGTCTTTTTTAACTATGCAATCTCATCTGTAATAAGGGGGCTGCGATGACACCTACCTCATGGGTCATTTGGTGGATTAGTAATGCATATATAGATATATAGCAAATAATAAATACCGCTACCTAGTTAGAACTTTGTTTTACTAATTGGTACTTTGAGGCCCATCAATTAGTTCATTTATGAAGCAGGTCACGTGCTTCAGGTATTGTGTGCCTGAGGGGGCAAGGATCAGAGACTGGTCTGTGCCTTGGTTATAACTATAAACCCTCCGAACGGAAGCACGGTTGCAAAGGTGTATGTCTGAGACACAGACTCTGAACGGAAGGGCAAATAGTAAGAGGAATCCCCTAGTAACTGCTTAATCATGCTAGAACGTTCAGGACGAATTTTCTGAGGCAGAAGGAATATGGTCTGTGGCTTGACAGGTGAGCATGAGGTCGCACCATTGTGATGATAAGAAGGAATTCTAGCTAGAAAGGAAGGCGCCATGGCAAAGACTCATGGCCTATTACAGCAACGGCAAGTAACTGGGCGGGGCCAGAGAGCGGAGTTCATGAGGACCCCCAGAAAGTCTGCAGAACCTGCCTCCCTGGGTCTTCTGTGCCAGGCTCAAGTCCGTATACTTTGTTCTATAGGTAGACCACCTATCGCAAAAGAGGTATCTTTTGCGGGGGGGTATATATTTTTTTGTTTTTATTTTTTAACTTTTCTAATTGAAATGATCTTTGACTTCCAAAAATGTTGCAGAAATAGTACAAAACCTTTCTATATATCCTTTACCCATTTTCCCCAAAGTTAACATTTTATATGCCCATAGCCAGATACTAAAAAAAAAAGAAAAAGAAAAGAAAACAAAATTAACATCGACTGGGCAACACTCGGAGAGTCTTGGCTTTTGCACATTTTAGCTCAGTGACAACTAATGTATTTCATTCCCTGTGTCCTTATAACTCGGGAATAATACCTGCTTTGGGTACCAGGCATGGAACTTAAACTATACACTGTTTGGGTAACAAATATAACACATTTTCCGGCATATAAAAAGGTTGCAAACAAATGTCAAATAGGTGTTACGCTTTAAAGAAATGACTTTCCCTGTGATGCATCAGTCCTCTTGAAGATGCCTCCTCGATGCCTCAACAGTAAAGGTGCCAATAACAAACGCATAGAACTTACAGGAGGATGGACAGAGCTTGCTCTGAGTCCTCATAAAAGTACACAGGACTTTTTCAAGGACATGTGAGCCTCAAATCAACTCACTGGGAATATTAGCTTTGGGCTTCATGGGCATAATTTTATTTTATTTTATTTCTTTTGTTAGGAACTGACAAATAGCCTTCCTATTTGGCTAATATTCTGTGAGTACAAATTCTGATCCAGGTTCTTCGTTTAGACATTGACGATAGGAAACACGATAGGAAACTTCCGACATCGCTCCCAGTAACGCCTGTCCCCTGACCTTCACTTTATGTGGCCACTTCCCACCAACCAAGTATTTGTTTGCCTTAGCAAGTGGCTTCAATCACACAGAAGATGACACAAGTAACGAGTTGTCTCTTCTGTGACCAAGTTAAAAAAAAAAATTGGGTTCTGTATTGCTAGAACTCTCTCTCTCTCTCTCTGGCTCTTCTTGCGTGCTGGTTCTGATGGAGCAAGCTGCCACACTGTGAGCTGAAAAATGGAGTGACCCCCGCGGGCAGAAACTGAAGGAAGCCGCTGACTAAACGGTCCTGAGGAATGGAGACCCTGAGACCAGCAATCCACAACGACACTAACCCTGACAACGGGCACCTGGGTGAGTTTGGAGGATCCTTCCCCAGCGCGGCCTTCAGTTGTAACGGGGGCTGCGTCTCTGTGAAAGACTGACTCAAAGGACCCAGTGACCCTGTGCCTTGTTTCTGATGCACAGAAACTCAGATAAAATCAATGTGTTTTAAGCCACTGAATTTTATGGTGATTTGTTATATAGCGAGAGATAGCTAATGTGACTGGTAAATCAGTTATATAAAGTTCCTCTGACTATGCAGCTACTGTATGGTTGGAGCAGAACTGCTTGAGTGTCGAGAAGAGCTTCCCAGGCAGAGAGAGACCAGTGCAGATGTTTATGATACCATACGAGGAAACCAATTCTCGGAAAGAAAAAGTAATTTGAACCAAGTAACAGGGTACAGTGGAGTAAACACTGGTATTTGTACACAGATTTAATAACTTGAAATCTACTTTTTCCTAGTAGTTTTATAAAAGGAATGACTTAGTAACAGCAAACTCATACACAGGTAATTCCAAAGCTTTTAAAGAATTATTTAATTTATCCAATTTAATGTCACGTGTCTGGAAGGAAATCATTAAAGGAAGATACGAGTCAAAACATGACGGAGAGTAGAAGAGAACAAAGGAAAAGAAGGAACGACTCAAAGTGGAAAGCAAGAAGTGGGTGGACAACTCCATTTTAGGGTGAAGTCAGAAGTAGTGCTCGGCCCTCTCAGTGCCGAGAGGTTGCAGTACATTTTTATCCCTGCACAGAAAAGTTCACTCTGTGTGTGTGTGTGTGTGTGTGTGTGTGTGCACGCGCGCGCGCGCTGAGAGAGAGAAAAGAGACAGTGAGCATGAGTCTCCTTTTCCCTCTCTTCCCCTTTCCTTTTCCTTTTTTTGTAGACATACCATGACGCTCACCACTATGCGCGAACACGGCTAGACTAAAGAACAGTCAGATCTCGCGGGTAAACGTCGTTTCTGGGCGGGCCCGTGAGGGCGCTTCTGGAAGAGATCAGCATTCGCGTCAGCAGACTGACAACGTTTTCTGCCTTCACCACGTGGGCAGAGGCCATCCAACCCTTCGGGGCCCAAATACAACAAAAAGGGGCGAGAAGGGCAATTGTTTTCTCTTTCTGAGCTGGGAAGGCCATGCTCTCCTGTCCTCAGACGCTAGAGCTCCTGGTTCTTGGGTTGGTAGCAGGTCCTTGGACTCAGCCTGAATTATAGCGCCTGGTTTCCCGGCTCCCCCGCCTGCAGGTGGTGGGCTGCGGGGCTTCTTGGTGTCTGTGGCTGCATGAGCCCACCCCTGTTATACACAGGGGTTGGCAAAGTGGGTTTATAATTGTGGGCACACGACACCAGAGTTTATTCTTGTGTTATGTTTTTCTATACGAACACCTGTACACCTCCTTTTGCCCATATATAGCGATCTTTTTCTAGTGACTTGTCTGTCTTCTAGGGGATGCCTCCTACTGGTTCTGTGCCTGCGCAGAGCCCTGCTTGATGCCGGTATTGTTTCCGCGACGCTCCTCTCTCTGCTTGGCGACCTCACAGCCCCTACAACCCAGGAGAGAAAACCAGGTGACACAGCCCGGCACCGCTTAGGTAAACGGGAAGTGTTGTTATGTTTCTAGCCACAGAAACGGAACCCAAGTGGCAACACACACAGCTAGTCAGGAAAGCCAGAGGCAGACCTGCCCGGGTGAGAAGGAGGAGGGGCCCAAAGTCGGGGAGGCCTCCCTTCCAAGGCGCTCAAGCGGGGGTCTGTCTGCAAGGCACCGCCCTGCCTCCGAGCCCAACTCTCCGCCGCTGTCTCAAAACCAAGGGGACGTTTAATTTCATATGTTCCTACAGTGAAATACTTTCTAGCATGTCTTTTTTTTTCTATTATTGGATTTACTGGAGTAACACTGGTTAAGGGAATTAGGTAAATTTGGGTGTACAATTCTACAATACATCATCTGCATAGTATTTCTGTGCTCACCCCTCAAAGTCAAGTATCCTTCCATCACCATTTATCCCCCTGTACCCTCTTTTACCTCCCCTCACCCCTTTTCCCGCTGACAATCATCATATTGTTGTCTGTATCTATGAGATTTTAGTTTTGCTTAATCCCTTCACCTTGACCTCTGTGCAAAACTGCAGAGATGCTTAAGGTGAGCTTTATTTTACACCTGGCACAGTATGATTTAGAAAGCAGTTATGTATTATTACCCAAGCTGTCTACAATCTTAAAGCCTGTATAGGACCCACGTTCCCTCCGGGCCTGTGTTTTTGCTAACACACGCCCATCTCTGTGCCACCCGCAGAGTGGAAGTCACTTCCTAATGAAAAATGGAAACAGAGCCTACTTTTTTGTATCTTGGACCGTGGCACACTATTTCTGGGAAAGAGAATTCCTGAGATACTTGAAGCACGAGCGTGATATGTTCCCCATTTGAGCCTTATGTTCAATAGATGGGCTATTTGCACTTTTGGAGAGAGAGTACGTTTCCTTTTTCTACTGAGTATTTTGTGACTTCTGCTTTAACTCCTTTGTGAAGAAATAAATCTTCTCCTCCTTCCAGGTGCTCTATCAACCAATCACCAAGAACATTTGGAATGAATGACTTGCCCTGAGAAGGAAGCTATTAATTAATTTTAAATTAATCCGGGAATTCGGACTTTCTAAGGGGAAGGTCCACGGTGAGTACCTTGCTCTCTTTTGCTTTTCAAAGGATATTGGGAACTCTAAGTTTTCAGATCTCCTTTACCAACTTAGAGTGGCAATACCAAAAGTTTGAGTTTGTAACAAATACCTTTTTCTAGAGGATAAAGTGATCTTTTTCTAGGAAACTGTTTTCATCAGCTTCTGCTACCTCAGAAAGGGTCCACATTTCCAAAGCTTCCCCAGACAGTGGTAACAGAAATTCTACATTTCAAAATTTATTTTGAAAATTATCAGGGACTCTGAAGCACCATATACTTCAAGTTGGATTTCATTGACGTGATAAGTGCTCCTAGGATTTGAAAATCAGTTTCAAAACACTTTTAGAACTAGTAAATTAGCACATTAGGTGAGCTGATTCCTTTCAGCAACTTTCAAATAACAATAAAAACTCTCAATATCTTATGGACTGTGGCTTTGAAAAATGCTTACATTTCATTATTGGACTATTCGCTCTCCTTTGCATTTATGAATATTCTAGGAAAAGCAAGCAGAAAAAAGAAAAGCAGAGCAGAAGTAGGACATTAGAAAAGCGGATCTCTATTTACATTCAATTTGAATAAGCTTCTACTTAAACAGAGAAAGTGGGTTTCCAATTTTAAAACACTAATGAATAAGAAAAATGAAGATAATGCTATGTTTATTCTATTTGGTGCTAATGTGGAATGCTATTGAAGGTGTTTCTTTGTTATTTTAATCCCAGGAGGCTTTTTTTTTTTTTTTGAACAATCTCTGCCACCTGTATTCAGTTTGAGATATAATCATTCAATGTCTACAAACAAGTGATAACATTATTATGCATTTCTGTCCCCTTTTCATTCTTTACAAGAGTGACAAATATCCCTTTTATTAGATCCAACAGCCCAGGCTGGGCACCAGTGGAAATCATTACCATTCAATTAATAAGCCCGGGCCCCCTGAGAGTCTAGCTTTTTCCAGCCACTCCCCACCCCTCTTATATCTCCCACTGGATTTTTCCCAACAAAAGCCTGGCTGGTTTGTATCTCTCATTTTGCCATTCCCTTTTCAAAAAGAAACAATAGAAACAAAGTCCTGAGATTCAATCGGTGATACTGAAATGATTCTGACAGCCAGCGACAATGCTGCCAACCTGAAATGGGATGCTTACATTATTTATGAACATTAAATGTCACCAATTTCCTCTTCATCAGATGATTCCAGGAGACAGGTACGTTTCTGTGGGGCGATGGGGCGTACTGACCACGTGCAGCCCCCAACCTCCTCCCCTTCCCACACCAGCCCCTCCACAGATCGCATTGGCTCTGTGTCCAATTCTCCTTCCAGGGAAGGGGACAGGTACACCTGATCATGTCTCAGGTTTCATTACAAATCTCACAGAGGTCTCTCGGTAGGGATGTGTCGCATGTGTTCTAAACCAAATGGGACCCTCGGCAATGTGAAATCATTAGAAAGTCAACTGATTTTTTTTTAAAGAAACTGTTTTCATGCTCCCTTTCAAAGTCAATTATCAGAGAAAAATTTGCAGCAGTGGAAAGGAAAAGACAATATCCCTCTGGCTCCTGGATCTATTCATTGCTTTGGTGGCCGGGAAGGAGAGACTAGAAGGACAAGGGGAAGGGACACAACCCCCGTGGCCGGGATTATCAATGTGGAAAAGCGAGGAGAGCCAGCTCTTCAGGAATATTTCACTAGCCTTTGCCAGGGAGTGAGAGTCTTTTTAAAGCTTCAGTTGCTAAGCAGTGATGTGTGGATTCATGTCATCTAAGGCTGGTTTATTCTCCCAATCATCCGAGTTGGGCAGTGAGGCATGTGTGAAGGCCAAACATCCTGCATCAGGGTCTTTGGGGTTGTTTTTCCTTCCTTCCTTCCTTCCTTCCTTCCTTCCTTCCTTCCTTCCTTCCTTCCTTCCTTCCTCTCTTCCTCTCTTCCTCTTTCTTTCCTTCCTTCCTTCCTTCCTTCCTTCCTCTCTTCCTCTTTCTTTCCTTCCTTCCTTCCTTCCTTCCTTCCTTCCTCTCTTCCTCCTTCCTTCCTTCCTTCCTTCCTTCCTTCCTTCCTTCCTTCCTTCCTTCCTTCCTTTCTTTCTTTCTTTCTTTCTTTCTTTCTTTCTTTCTTTCTTTCTTTCTTTCCCTACCTTCCTATCTATCTATCTATCTATCTGTCTGTCTGTCTGACTGTCTGTCTGGTGTTCTGTCCTTAGCATTAGAAGGGAATCCTAGAGTTCTTGT